>JAPDSC010160270.1:0-11768 GCA_026290005.1 Latrodectus geometricus
AAAATGCACGTAAATTTTGCATAATTAAAATGCACACATTTTTTTTTGGAACAAAATTTGATTTTATTGAATAAAAGAAAGTTCAAAATTTTTCTGCTAATTAATTTTGATTTAAGAAAGATTTAGTTCTTAAACTAATTTAGTACATCAATTAATCGATTTATTTATTAATACTGTTGAAATATAATAACATGCATTTGGAATCCCAAAAATATTTTTTTTTTTCAAATTGAATATAAAGATATTTCAATCAAAACACAAGAATGTGCATTCCTAAGATTGGAATCCAATCCACAAATTCTTGGATTGCCAGGTACAGGATATTTTAAACTCCATCCAACACAGACAGAATGCAAACATTCCTCCTCTAATCATTCCAAACACTTAAACTAAGCTAATTCTTTATCATAAAATTACAAAAGAATGAAATAAAGTATAATAATATGAATCAAAAGCTTCAGTAAAAATTTTGATTTCAAGTCTAGCAAATTAGGAAACAATTTTGATACATTTTAATTTTCACACTGCACACAACTTTTTTTCTTTAAAATTTCTATACTCTTTTCTTATATTTTCTAGCTACTCTATGCTGTTTTATATGCTAATATTGTTTTAAAATATGAAATTATACTTTTAATTTTTCCTACTTATAGAGGTAGCAAATTCTTTTCATTTTAACACTTGTTACAGAAATTATTTCCAATAACATGCTTGAGCTGAAAAAAAAAATTACTTTTTATTTAAATGTCCCAAAACTTTTTGAGATTATAGGATTTTCTTTATGCAACTGGGTTAGCACAAGTTTGACTAAACATATATATCATAGTATTATCTAAATATAATTGTACAGCCAAAGTAAAACCAATATTTTTCATTGCTACATATACATACAGCAAAGTCACTGACCTATTCATAGCATTCCCCATTATTGTTTTGAGTAAAAGTCAATAATTAAGAAATAAACCTATTTCTTTTTTAAAAAAATTTATAATATGTTAACAAAAAAATATTTATTCCACGTGAAAAGCATTTTTCTACAGTGCCTCAAACTGTCAAAATGCAGCATCACAAATTACAGTAGATTAAATAACTTTTGTCCCCACCGACTTGATTGCCAAAATTAATTTTAATTAAATGTATTTTCATTTATTGATTAGTGATTTTGTATTAAATTCAAATATAATTTTATAGTTATTCTAACAATGAAAATAAATAAGAACCATAAAATGGAAGGGGTATCTTCTAATAAAATTGAGAAAAAAATATTCTAAAAAATGATGAGTTTCTAAGCAGACTAAAAATTTGCAATGATATAAAATTATAAAATTGTAATAAAAATAAGAAGATTGATATTAAAGGGAAGGTGAAAAAATAAATTGCAGAATATTGTAAAAAATTTAATTTGAAAATACTTTTAAATGTCTTTTCAATCATTCCTAATAAGTACATATAAATGATATATTAAGTAAAAATACATGAAATTAAAATCAGGTTGCAAGTATATTATATCATTAGTCTATTTTTTAACATGCCTCATAAATTTTTAGTCATGTTTACAACGCCTCCAACTATTCACTTTATAAGAGAGAACTGCTTGCAACTTAAGCAACTTTGACTTTTTAAATTATAACTATGTAAGTAAACTGAGGAAACTACTATACCAAACTCAATTTGTTATTTAATGACATTAACAAATAATTCTTGGAATAAATCATATATTACCATAAAAAACATATTCTGCTTCTACTTTTAATTCATCAAAATATGATTCAGTACCTTCTCTTTAAAAGGAATCACTGAATTTTAACAGTATACAATACCTTGTAAGAAGTTAACATGGTCAACAATATTTGTTAAAAAAAAATTATGCTTTCTATTAGCTAATGAATGAAAATTTAAAAGTTATTTGACCGGGAGGAGTCTATTGAGGCGATAAAGAGACTTACTAACATTATTAAAGGTTATTTTCCCATTTTTCAACATCGAAGTTTAGCCTCTACTCAGGACGGGTGTGATCTTCCAAGCTCCACACTGACAATCTCTTCCATCATTATTCCTTTGGGAAAAAAAGCACTTCTCAGTGCTCACAATTATGGATTTAACACAGTTTCCCGATAATATTCAGGTTGTTGTCTAAGAACTCCTGGTAATTTATGAATCTTCAACCGATATCCCTATGAAAGAGGAAATGAAGACTTGTCTCTATGAATTTTCAAATACAAATCCTCAAGCTCACCTGCTCTTCAGAGAAACTCAAAAGTCTACAAGTACAGGTGACTATACTGTTAATGAACTAACTCGTCCTGTTGTTAATAGTGAATAACTTAAAAATGTTGCTATGCAAGCTAGCTTTGTTAGAAAACCCAGTGTTAAAAGAACTAAAAAAAAGTCAACCAGATGGTTTTATTAAATTGAATAAGACAGATAAATTAGTCCAGTTAAGACTCGAGAATTAGAGAATGAAACTCAAAACTCCTATGAGAAGCTCTCGACCAATCAGTACCCAGAGTTTAACTTGATTCATGCAGCTAACCCCTCCCCCTCAGAGGAGAAAATTCCTCTGCTGCTTGTGCGATGTGGCAATAACCATGTCCAATTCAACGCTAAATTAAAAATTGCTCTTGGTTTTGAATTTGAGGCCAAGACAGCAGGACTTAACCTAAGAATATTTGTCCAATTAGCTGAAAATCATAGGACCATTACTAAATCTTTTTTAAATTCTTTGACAGTAAAACCACTGAATACGTCCTTCTTAGAAGTAAAAACCAACAAAGTTTGTGATTAGGAGTCTACCTATCAGCACGGACTGTGAACCCATTGCTATAGAATTAACTTCACTACGTTACCAGCCCATACAGGTAACCAGAATAAGGCATCCTAAAACAGGAAAACTGATGCCACTATTCCTAATTAACCTCATCCCCATCAATAGATGGTGCCACAGTCTATCAACTCAAAAAATTTTGTTGTATCTCTGATATCTCAGTTGAGCACTACAAAGGACCCAAATTGGCGATGCAGTGCTACAACTGCCAGAGATTCAACCACATTTCTGAAATGTGTCACATGAGGCCCCTTTGTGTCAAGTGTGTAAGTGACCATAACACCAAAGACTGCTCTTCAGCAAAAATTGAACAACCAAAGTGTTGCAATTGCGAGGGAACCCACCCAGCAAATTAAAGGGGATGCAAAGCATTTCCCAAGCCAAAATGTGCAAGCAGTAAAGTTTACAAAAAAACAACCCTTTTAAATGAAATCTGACCTGGATTGACATACGCACAAGCTATCGCTCCTTTCCCATACCCAGCTCCTTATTCTAAAACTATTCACTCTGATGATCTTCCCTCTGGAAGTGAATTCTGGGACTTATTGGTTCTCATGAATGAAATTAAAGAGATTTTTAAAGGCATTCCAGTTCAAGAGCTCCTTGACGAACTTAATGAAATAAAATCACTTATCGACAAGCTATTTAATTTAATTTCTTACTTTTAAGATCTTAAATAAATTAAATCTCACTTCCCACATTTTAATTTTTATTAATTAAAATTATGTAATAATAATTAAATTTAATAGTCTAATTTCTATTCAATATCTATTTTTCATAGTTCTCTTCCTTTATTGTCAAAATTCTACAAGCCACACTCCTAAGAAATTTTTAAGCAGCCAGTCAGTTCATAACAGCTATACTTCACCAGCTCCTAACAACTTCCAGATGAGGGTGAGGGTCCTTTAGACCCAGGTACCTGGAAGATAAGGCTCAGCCAGCCAAAATTTAGGTTATTTGTCTAGAATGTTTCAAATATTACAAAAAACTTTTTTCAGTAAGAAAAAAAATGACTTCAAGATTAAATTTACAAGTGATCAAGGTTTGTGTATATTCTCAAGAAAAAAATTCTTGGAGTTTTAAGAAGTTTTCCAGGGATCATACTAAATTTTGCAAGGTAATGATATTCATACACTGAATAACAGTTACTTAATTTTTTATTTTCATGCAGATATAAATTCAATTGTGAAAAAATAATGTTTTCAAATTTCAAATGATAATTGTGATAAAAATTTGTAAAAATGACACATATGTAAAATCTTGCCGACCAGGAAAGAAAATTGACATCAAACAAAATAATTTTTCACCAATAATTAAAAACACTATACCAAATACCAAAATTTTATCTTTCCATAAAAACCATCCAGATTCTAGTCCACAAGATATAAATGTGAAAGAAGTAATAAACTAGCAAAATTCAGTAATAGAAATAGATATATACCTTCCTTGGATTTCACCACAATATTTGAAGACGTTTAATAGAAATAACATAGATCATGCCAATAATTTCACATATACATCCAGTAAATATAAAAATATAATTGGAAATATACCAGAATACAGTACTATATGTGAATCTCTTGTCTCTCAAGGGAAGAAGTGACATTTGCTAGATTTATAACATGAATATTAAGTACTCCAACCCATCTACATTGCTTAAATTTAACTGATGGTT
Source organism: Latrodectus geometricus (assembly GCA_026290005.1). Classification (NCBI taxonomy): domain Eukaryota; kingdom Metazoa; phylum Arthropoda; class Arachnida; order Araneae; family Theridiidae; genus Latrodectus; species Latrodectus geometricus. The sequence continues at coordinate 4,500 of JAPDSC010160270.1, forward strand.
GGTTGGTTGGGTTGGGTTTTATAGCACAAAGTCCAATAAGGACAAGCTGCGCCATTAAATTTAACTGAGTCAGGAATTTGCCAAATATGCATTGTCTGTAATGATATGGCTCATATTTTATTTCATTGTAACAAATATACAAACCAAAGAAAGAAAACTTTAGAATGGAAACCTTTTAACAAATAACTCAAAAAATGACTGCAAATGAAAGTGAATAACTTGACTAAATTAAGATTTTGAAAACTTCTATTCTCATTGAATATTTTCTAAACAAAAATTAAAGTTTAGAAGAAATTGAGATAATAACCTTTATCGTTGCTATAAGTCTCAGAGTGCATAAATCATCCAGCCAATCAACAATTATGTTCAATTATTTTTTTAAATGCCACAAACTTTTTTAATTGTATGTTATAAAAAAAATTTCAATTTTTTTCAAGAAAATACTGTTTTGTTTTTAATTCTTATTAAAAATAAATTAGATTTGGTATCAATTTGGCAAAATTTTTACCAACTTTCATGATCAACAGGATTTTACACATCTACAGTAAAAACTATTGAATATTTCTTATTTAAAATTAATGAGATATACATATATTAATGGGCCATGGTAGCCTGGTTGGTTAGGGCGTCCTGCTGGGTACTGGAAAGTAGTGAGTTCAAATCCCAGCTTAACCGAAGATCCATAGTGTTCACTAATGGCGACTGGGGCACGTAAAATATATCAGGTCGTAATGTCCTCCCTGTTTCCATTCCAAATTAATACCTCTGGGGGTGGTTGAAGCCAGGCTACGGGTCTTCTCTGGCTTCAATCTCCAAATTGGAAGACCCAGGTGTTGTTGCCATATATAAGCCAAAGTCCTACTAACAACTTCATATAAGGATGGTCTATTAAAAAAAAAAAAAAAAAAAAGACGCTCCTTCTGACTTCATTAGTCCAGTCCCTCATGGGGGGGATTAGCTTCGCCAAGTGTCATAAGTAACAACAACATATTTTAATGGATACTTAGGGTTCAAATTAATGGTTATTTCAAAATTCCAATAAATGAGTCTAATAATCACTATAAAAATGATTTTATTTAAGAATTCAAAATTCTTCATAATAACTTAAATATTATATATATAATGGATATTTTTAAAAATTTAAAATTTGTTTACAACTCATTTCTTCAAATTTAGAGTGACTATAAAAGATCTATAAAAAGAGTTTTTGTTAAATTTAGAATTCTTAAATTAAACTGAGATGACAACAGTGAAAACTAAGCAAATGCAATTATTACTTATACTAAATTTCAATTTAACTCATTTTTCTAATCATAACTATTTAACAAAAATAAATAGATTGTCAACTTTATTTTTAGAATATTTTCAAACTACTCAATTATCATATATAGTTACTCAAGACTTATTTGTTTATTTAATTATTCAATACCTAGTTATATTTTAATACTTTAACCAAACGTTTGGTTCTAAGAATTCCAGGGTGACATATTTAGCTTTGTAATTAATATTAATATTGCTAGTTTTTTTGGTTTCTTTGACATAATGCATCCTGTATTTTCCAAATTGATTTACATCATCCTTTTTGACATTAAGTTCATGGACTTCCTAAATCAAGGCTTTGAATTCTTCTACTATGTATTTTATTCTGTTTTGGTCCATCTATAAACATACCTGATTTTTTGCAGAAAAACAGCATCAGAACTAAATGGATCTTTGCTAATTATTTTATTGCTGATACCACTAATGCTTCAGATACAACTTCAATGATATACTATGCCATAATTAATTAATTTGATCATGGTTCTACCATCAAATTGTCACCCATAAAGAATCTCTATTTTGAAAAGGTTGGATCAGAAGAGATTAGGATGTTAATTATAATTTAATTTTATTACCTACTATGGGTCCCAAATGCACCAAACCATATATTACGACACCATAATGTATTCTTTGTTTGCACACAGTTTTCATGTTCATATTAGTTACCTGCTATTCTGTGATGAATTCTGATATTATGTGCAAAAATTAATAAGAGTTTTGGGTAACACTTGTATCTTAATCAACATTATTTACTATAATTATTTCTAAAACTTAAAAATTGCCACTGAAGTATATAAAAGTATTATATTTAATTTAAAATTGGAATTTTTGCTTTGATTGAATTTTGAAATTAAAGTTTTATTGGCATTTTGCCTGCAGTTTAAAAATAATTTTTTCAATTATAAATTAAATTAAATTTTTAAGTACATACAATTAGTAATATGTATTTAAAAATTTAATTTTAATTGTATTTGAACATGGTTTATAGTCTGATCGGTATTGATCAGATTTCAACAAGTGATAATCAGGTAAGTAATTCATTTATTAGTACAGATGAATAAACCAAGCATTCTAACTTTTTAAGTAGAATGTAGAAATATTTGTGAAATATATAGCTTTTATGCTGTTGAATTATAGAAACTGAAAATGAAATTGTAATATTACTATTACTATAATATATATATTTAATACATTATATTAACATAATATTATAATTGAAATGTCAGTTATTATAATTCAACAGCAAATTTAAATATGTTTGATTAGTTAAAAGTGAAATATTTTAGAAATTACTATTTATATTACTTGTTGCTGGTTGCACTACATAGAATGTTTTCTTAAAGATATACACTACTGCCTGATTAACTAAAAACTAAGTTATTAGAAAAATTTATTTTATTTATGTTCCTGTTCTTGAACTCTGCATGGAAGCATTACATAAGATGTTTTTTTAAACAGCACAATTGCTTGATTAATTAGAAAACAAAGTTTTTATAAAAACCAAAGTTATTCACACTACTAATTTAGCTTTATTGCCTAGTTCCTCCTAACAGCTACTTGGTAATGCTATATAAGATGTATTTTTAAAATGTGTAGGTTTCCTCAAGTAATTAAAAAAATGCCTAAAAAATTATTATGTAGATATTACTGATGAAGCACAAATGTCATTATTGATTTTTACAGCTATTCTACATTTGTTTTATGATATATATTTTGTAAAAAGTGCAAAATTTACTTTCCAGCATTTAGTAATGAAGCCTTATTACAGTAAGTAAATAAACGAAAATACATGATATAGTAATATTCAAACCTTCTAGATTGCACAAATTAAATAGAATTAAAGCCAAAGAATTCTACTTCATTTAGGTTAAAATAGTGTACTTTTGTAGAAAAATGTATTAGAGCTTCTAAAACCCATTTTGTGCTTCCTTAGAAATTATATACATATACATCTTATCATCAGAAATTAATTACATTCAAAATACTGGATAAAAAGCTTTTGTATTTTCAAAGTAACATACATTGCTGCACAGTAAAGAACCTTATAATAGAACCAAAAAATATTCACTGTACAATCTTCAAATCATGCTAGTTGACAACTATATATTTTCTGTTAATCAATATAAGTTTTACTCAAGTTATGTTATCAGTTTTGGTTGAATAAAATAAGAATATGAAAATTTAATATTTTAATATTTTTAAACTCCTTCCAGTGAAAAAAAATAGCTACTTCTTGATTTTTACACCTCCTATGTTGACAGCTTAATCATGTAAAAAATAATCAAGCAAAGAAAAAACATACATGGGAAAAATTTACTTCAAAGTGCCCTGTGGCAAAAATTTACTGTTTTTTTGTTGAGCATTTTTTTTTTGTGCATATTTGAAGAAACAAAATTGCACTGAAAACATGACAGCATGAATCACAAGTAAAACAATTATGCAAATTGGTGTAACAATATGGCGCCAAATTTGCGAGAAAATGAGGGGAACTCTAAACCAGGGGTGGCCAAGACGTCGACCGCTGTCGACTGGTAGACCGCGAAGAGATTAGGTAGTCCACGCGATTATCCCAATAATGACCTCAGATATTAACAATTTAATTTATGACTTATGACATAGAATCAATGAATTAATAAAATAAAAAATTACTACAGTCTACGCTTTAACCCCTTAACCGGCTATCCCGACTTAACTCGGGCAAAACATTCTGTGCGTTTACCAGCTATCTTGAGCCCCTTGGTAGGGGCAACTGGCTTCACTGCAATGCTTCAAGTTCAACCCCCCGAATTGACGGATTGCCATGAAATCGCAATTTGGGGACTCACTTACTGAATGGTTACGGTTGATTTAACTAATGCGAGCGTAAATGGAAAGAGCTGAGAAAATTTTCAGAAACCTCTCCTTCAAGGAAGCAACAATTATTACATTTTATTTTTCTATATTTATTCTCATTAAGATTTTTATAGTTAAAGACTGTCTAATTATTGCATTTATAGGAAATGTATATTAAACTTAATTCCACTTTTTTGATTAATTAATTACTTTTTCAAATTAATTTTTATTTTTATTGAATCAAATGAATTTCTTCTCTGCTTTATACGCACACATACGCATTGTGTATATATATATATGAAATTTTAAGAAAATAGAAAAGTTTTATTAAAATTAGAAGATTTTAAATAAGTAATTGAATGTTTATTTTATTTTATTTTTTTATCTTTATAAGTGAAGTTAATATTTCAAACAATTCTGCAATGACGTTTTTTACATAGTTTTTTATATTTAAATCTTTTTAAAATTAGGTTATATAGTTTGCTCTGCTAATATTTAATCCTTGTTATCTCTCAAGTTTTAATTAATTTACCATTATACATAATTTTAATTCAAAAATTGAATAATTTGTTAGTAGAATTATCATTAAATGCTTATATATTTTCATAAATGATTGAAAAAAATGGAAAATTTTTATCTTAATCTTAGTTTTTACAAATAGGTTTATGTAAATAAAACAATAAAGCTTACATCACTTTTTGTTGAACATTAAAAAATAGCATTGCAAAATTAATTATCCTCTCATACTTGATTAAGTGTATTATAAAACTTTAAGTATATAAAATTTTATGATTCAAATGTGATTAATATATTTAAATTTTTCTTCATAATGAAATTGTTTTCATAAAAAATGAATTTTATGAAATTATTTCATAATATACATTTATAAAAAAATAGAATTAAGGTATTGGCATGAATTATACATTTACTGAAGACATTTACAAATATTATAAATGAAGATATTTGCAAATTCATATTTTAATTATATTTTCAAAGTTTATTATTTATTATAATTATAAAAACCAATTAAAAATATGGAAATAAAACGAGAGATATAAAACAGTTAAAACATAAATCTTAACATGATGAAATTAATTTTATTTCTAAATCGTAACATCTCGTTAATAATTTTTGTTTGGAATCAAATATTCAGATTTAAAAAGTACGGTTTTAAAACAATATTAATTTTTTAAATGTACAGAATTTTTACCATTTTTTAGGTAACTCATTATTTTTTCTTTTATTATCATTATTTTTTCTTCTGTGATATGAAGATAATTTGTAAACTATCCGTCAAATTATAAAACTATTTAGACGCCATATTTTAGAACATAAATTTCATTTTTCAAATTTAGATAATATGTAAAATCCTTTTTTACCGATTTATTATGTGCAGAATTTTCGATTGTAAATAAAATCTTTAAAATAAATCATGCAAGTTATATTTTTTGGGCACTTTCTTTCAATCTTTCTCTAAATTTACCACTTGTAATAATTTTCATTTTAAAGCAGTTATTTTCAATGGAGGGAAAATATTTAATGTAGAACTAATTTGAATACGTGAAAAAATATGATATTGATATATTATATATTAAATATTAACTTATTAGAATACTTTTGTAAATAAAAGAATTAAATATTTCCCATTTATATTTTTGCTTTTATTCTCCCTTTGAAAAAAAAATTCATGAGAGACAAACTATTTTTAATATTTGTGAAAAACAATTCAAGAAATATCAAAAGATATAACGCAGAAAGATATTTACAACATGGATTCTCGTACGGAATGATATTTTTTTATATAATTAGAAACGAAAATCATTTGGTACTAGGAATTAAATATGAAAATTTTACAGTCACAGAATTTTTGACCACAAGTTCATCTGAAGTCAATAACATACTCTGAAGTCTATTGTTAGGCAACTAATTTAGCCTTTTATATTTTTTTTAATTATTAAAAATATACTATTTCGTCGATATTCTTAAATTTGTATGTATTAAAGCAACAGAACCATTTCTTTTAATAATTTTGAAAATTATTTCATGATTTTAGAAATATAGTGTTGATTTTGAAAAGCACCTGCAATGAGTAAAAGATAATAATAATTAGACAACAAATTAAATACTCATTACAGCTATTTAAAATCAACACAAGAATAACTACCGGGGACACTACAAAAATAATTTATTTTTTACTTTATTCAAAATAAATGAAATAAATTAAAAATTTCCTGATAAAATTTTCAAAATAATTTGATAAACTTCATATTTAATGTAATAAAAAATTGTAATATAGGGACATGTTGACATTTTCCAGCAGAACATACTAAAGTAAACTACTAGCACATTGTGGTAACAGCTGACAGCGATTGATGGACTTCCTGGCTGTAAGTCATCAAAAAGTGATTATTGTGAGGTGATCTAAGGTAAAGCGGAAATACGTCCGATCAAGAATAAGAGGCTTTTGTATTCTTGACAAGCTCTAAAGGGGAAAAAACTTGCTTTGCAGTGAAAGCCAAATCTATGTTGCCACCACGGAGCAAAAATGAAGCACTTTCTTGACCAAACCCCAGACGGTTAAGGGGTTAAAACCCAAAACAAACTGTGCAAAGATTTACGATTTAAAGATTTATGATTTAAGGTTTATGATTTATATAAAACCTAAAACAGACATGATGAGCGCAATTAAAACATTAAAAAAAACTTTAGAAAGGTATGCATCTATGTTAAGAAAAACATGAATTGAGAAACTTCAAAAACATGAAGGAAGAGTGCATCGATAATCCAAACCGAGACTTTGAAGATTTCGCTTAACACTTCCTTGTTTTGTTTAAAGAATTTGAAAGAAGATTCACTGACTTAATTAGATTGAAAGAAAGAAATTTTATATTTCTATTTAATGAAAATATCAAAATTGATGGAGTATCTGAAAAAATAGGACATTTAATAGATATCACATCAATCATGGCCGAGGAAGAAATTATTAAATTAAGATGTGATATATTTCTTAAATCCAGACCATATTTAGTGATACTGATTTTTGGAAATTAATTTCTGAGGAAACGTTTCTAAATATTTATAAATTGATTTTGTATTTGAAATCATACTTTTGATGGA
>JAPDSC010160273.1:0-33979 GCA_026290005.1 Latrodectus geometricus
ATATAATATTTGATATTTTAAGTTTATTGCAATAAAGTAATGTAGTTAAGTTGGGACAATTCTTGGATGATAATAAGAATATTTGTAAAATGATGCATACACCATTTTCTCTCAGTGCTCAAAATGCTTAGAATATCAATATATGTAAGTATTGTTACAAATGTCTTTAATGTAAATATATTTAAGTATATAATTCTCTTAAATTCTTTCGTGATTTTACTTACTTAAATGAATGAGTTCCAAAAATGATATAATGAACATTCTATTTTTATAATTTTTATCAATCGAAAATACTTTAATAATATATAGTTGATTTAAATTTTTTTTGGTTAATTTTGTACTAATTTAAATTTATCTTTGTGAAGTTGGTCATAGTTGTGGATGTAATTAGCTTTATTAAAACGTAAGTTAAATTACGCTTTCACAAAGTTAATTTAAAAAGTTAAAAGTTGAGTTTTAACTAATATAAATATGAATTCAAATATTCACATTATTTTGGGAAAAGCCATGTTGTGTTAAGAAAACTTTAGAGAACAAACTGTGACAAGATAATGCATAAAAAAGTGTGCCTAGGATATTTTGTCAAAAACTCATTACAGTGTTTAGATAATTAAAAATTTCATGAAATCTAACTGAACATTTTTTCTACATGTAAATATTTAATTATTTTCAGTGTATCATGTTTAGTATTAAGAAAATTTAAGTGACAAACACATTTTAAAATTTATTTTATTTTTTATTTACTATTATATTCTATTGTTCCAATTAAATTTCAGTGCATAAATATATTTTTTTAAAAAGAAGTTCTGTTTATAAGGAATATTTATTGTTAAAAAGAAAATGGGTACTTAGGAAAATCAGAATATTATTGTGGATTTTAAGAAAAAGTGATGAAGGAGAGAGAAAATAATATTGCTTTTATTTTAGAAATTTTTGAAATTAAATATTTTACGAATATTTTAGAAATTAAATATTTTACAAATTAATTTTATATGAAAGTCAAATTTGTTTTCCATCAATTCAACTGACGTATCTTAGATTTGAATATAAAAGCAATTTTTTATTTAACAAAATCAATCCATACTGTTACTAAAAAGATCTAAAATTATTTCTCTGGAATATATGATCTTAAAATTTAAATCCGAAATAGGCTTTACTTAAAACGTTAATTTTATCAGAAAAATTCTTTAAGTTTTTATATCCTATTAATTGGTTGATAGGAAATACATTTGTTTTACTTTCTATTGAAATAAAACTTTTTTTCTTTAAGTTTATGTATAGAAAAATAATGCTCTAAAATTAAATTAGCCTTATAAAATATCATGTTTGACTTCAAATAGGCAATTAATCGAAGTAATACACTTCAGACATGACAGGAAGATATTTATAATTAACTCTTTACAAAAGTTAAGAAAATGGGTATTAAAACTTTATTTCTCATTTACAAAAATACCATTTAAGCACATTATGATTACCGTGTTCTACCATGTATTTGTTGAGAACCGTTAATATTTAATTTAGAAAAATTAAAAAAAATAGTCAATGATGCAAATTAAAAATGTTTCATAATCTTAATTCCGAAAAAATATAAAAAAAATTGCATACCCATTCAATGTTGGTTATACAATGTAATCATATTACTCTTTTCATAATTATAAATATGACAGTTTCAATATTACGAATATTATTTATGTAAGGAAACCAATCATTTATATTTATATAAGTATCAACTTTGTCAAATTTTAAACTAAGTGTTTAGTTAAAAATCTGTCATTGGGGCTAATGATAAATATAGAAACATCCTGCTTTTTATAATATTATTTTGTATTTAGTATACTGCATTTTAAAATACGAATCTCTTTTCTAGTTCTAAAGTATTTAAATCAATTTGATTTATATTTCCATGAAATTTTTTAATGTGAAAATTTTATTCCAGTCAAACATTTCTAAAAATTGATGAACCTTAAATTAGGCTAATGTTTAACTAGTGGTTCCTAATGATATGTTTTAATATAGAATTTTTATATCAAAAAAGGATATAAGATTGTAATAAGTTTGAAAATCGTAAAAACAAATTCTTAATATTAAGAAAGAATGTTTTTTTTCTAATATTTTTCAATAAAGAAGAATCTTAAAATTATATACATAAAATAAAATTTCTCCTGTACCAATTTTAAAAATAAGATATGTTGCAATCTATTGCACACACTTTTAAATTATGGGAAAAATGTTTCTTCAACAAAGTGCTTATGATTTTAATTTTTTTGATAATTTTAATCTCTGTACGACCTAAAATAACAAAAATAACAAAATTCTTATTAAATGATAATTACATAAAATTTGAATAATAATTTACATACATAAAATACATTACGTCTAACATTGGTTTTTATTAAGATTAAGCAGCTTTATTATATTTATATTCTTTAAAATCAGATTTTTATGTATTCTAATAATATTCTGAAATGGAAAAGGAAATTAAATTTTTGAATTCAGCAGTTTTCATGAAATAAATTCATTGAAATATATGAACCAAATTCATAATTACTTACATTCAGGCTTCTAATTTACACAAATTATTTTATCATATTAATTTTAAGCAATTCATCTTCCTTCTCCGAAAACATACACCATTCCAAGACAATTTACAAAATTTTTTGTTCTGAAATTTTTATATTTAATTGATATTCTGTTGCTGACAAGCAAGCATGGTAATATAGCATTGGTTAAAATTGAGATGTATAGCTCGTATTTTTTACCATTTATTGTTTAATAATATGAGCACGTGAAAATGACAACAAAAAGTTATTTTTATGATGTGTATGTCTTAATATTATTAATAATATACTTTGATTTTAATTCTATAAAGTACACGTTTACAGTCATGTGGTTCTGAAACCAATATGATTTGTATTGTTGAAAATTTAAAGCATAAAATTTAACATTTAAAGAAATAAAATATTAATTTGTTTTAATATTACGAATGAAAAATATTCGGATAAAGAAATTTTAAATGCTTCATTAAACATACAGTTCCTGGACAATGTCTGCAAATTAGGTCAAGTAATTCAATAATTTACATAAACAATGTTTAATTAAAATTAATTTTTTAATTAAACATAAAAAATAAATTTCATATTTTTCATAAACATTTCTTTATGGAAAATTTGAAATTCCATTTTTATACGTTATGGTTGAAATGACAGATTGTTCATTTATAAAAAGCACATTTAATTCACCATTATAATAATGTTTTTATTGTAGGTATGTAAATAAATTTGGGTGGATTGAATAAACTTAGCAAATGTTTCTATTTATCATTTTAGATTGAGGGAAATATGTTTGCATTAATATTTTACTATATATACGCTTAGTAATAAACAAAAGAAGTTTAGTATAAAATGTTAGGCATTGCACAGTAAGAATTAATGCTAGGAATAAATTATTGAATACTTTATAAAAATTATTTAAAATTTTAAGTTTATGTAAATTATTAAAAATATGATTGAGGAATAAAACAATATGTGGTTGAAATTTTTGCTATCAATATAGTAGTTGAAATTTTTATTTTGAATTAATTATTACAAAATATTATATAACGAAATTAACTTAAGAAGTTTTTAATTTAATTAATTTAAAATAATATAATTTTCTAATTAAACAAAAAAAAATAAAAAATATATAAGTTAATTTGATATAAATTTAATGTTTTTTATAAAGATATATAATTGAGTATTAGTGATAGCTCAATTTTCTTATAAAACAACAACTTTAAAACATTCAAATGTAATCTTGGAAAACAATACAATATTTTTTTAATAAAATTTGAGCTCTATTTTAAATGATTTATTACTTCAAAACAAGAATTCATTTTTTCTAAAATGATGAAAATTTTCAGCAAATTTGTATAAAAGTTTTTCTTTATTTTATTAAAATTTTAAAAATTAAGAAACACTGAAACGTGAATATTTAAAAAGAATAATGTACAAAATAATATTTGATTGTTTATTTGAAACATAACTGTAATCCAGTAATTAAATTTATTTTTCTTGTAGTCACATCGTAGTTATGGAATCACGAACCGAATTGGAACTTTTACAATCTTTGATGATAAATTTTCTTTATCATGTAATAGGAAATAAATCATAATTTGATGTAATTTGCTTAGTGCAGTATATTTTATTTGTTTACTGTAAAATAGTACAGTATATCTGTTTTTTTATCATGTTTGAGAACCATGAATTTCTTTTAAACTTTTACAATAACTTTATTTTTATTTTTATTAAACTATTTCTTTATCATATCTTCATGACTGCAACTCTATAAGATATAAGGATTTTTTTTTAAATAAATGCTTAGAAATAAATCTAGTTAAAAAAAGCTATTTAAATAAATTATATTTAGTAATTTAATCTATCTATATTTAATAAACTATCTATATATGTTATATTATATATTAAGTATAACTAAGAAGAGTTACAAATCAATCGAAATAACACAGGCTTTTTAAAGTAAATATTTTTATTTTATCTACAAATGATTTTTTTTATTATTCAGTTCTTATCAATCTTATATAAATGTATATAAAACGTTATATAAATCTATATAAAATTCATGAATATACCACCATAAAAACTAATTATTAGTAATTGATTAAAATTGCTAAAATTTTTTTTAACTGATTTATTTAAGAATTCGTATAACGCTGCCTTTTTTAATCATTTTGCTAGGGATCATTTGATATATTGATAGGAAAATTCCAAAACAATAAGATTTTATCGTAAAATATTATTCTTATTGCAATAATTAAGAAAAACGTTCGCAATTTCAAATAGGAATTTTTTCAATTATTTTGAATTATCGTGGATTTTAATCACAGCTAATTTCTCTGATATTATATTACATAGACTTTAAAAATAGTCTCTTTACTTTTGTAAAAAGATTAATCTATTTATTTAATTTACTTTTCATTTTTATACTTCATTTTCACGTTTGATTGTTTAAAGATAAAAATGTGTTGCCATTTTTTAAGTTCTTTATTCATATCACTAACAAGTATTTAAATTACTTTCGTATTTTAATTATTTTAGTGGTATAAATATTTCAAGCCACGAATGTTTTGAATTTCTCACACAAAAATAAAATCGTAAAACAGGAAACAAGTTTCCTTTAGTACAAAAGAATTAATTGAAATGAAACTTGAGAAAGATAATTAAGTAAATTAAATTTAAGAATAAAAGTTTTCAAGAAACAACTTTCATACTTATAAGAAATAAAAGCAATATGATTAAAAGTAATTAAAATATGAAATAAACAACGAATTTATTTTAAATAAAAATATATTTAATGATTTTTAATTTTATATAAAAATAATTAACAATATACTTCAAATTTAGTTTTTTAGTTTTTAAATAATAATATTAATGTTAATCCGAATTGAAATTGTTTATCGTAACTAATTAAGTGCTTCCATCAAAAAATGTTCTTATTTTAGAAGTAAGTGATGAAAACTTTTGTAACATTTTGGAAAAATACCAATAGTTTAATTACTTTTGAAATGTTTTAATGATCATGATTTTACTTAATTTGTATATTATAATATTAATTCAAGATTAATATATGTAATCAATTAATTCACAATAATATGATTTTTATCAACTAATACATATCTTTTATCTTTAATATCTTTTATCTTTTATTTAAATATTTATTTAAGAAAAATGAGACATTTACTGTTCTTATTATTATCAAAAAGTTATTAAAAAATACATCAAACAGGTATTAAACCTTTTTCTTAGAAATTTATAATTAATTTAGAATAAAAAAATATTTAAATTTCCTACGAGTTATGATTTTGATTTTACAAGTTTGAATTTTAGTTTCGAATTTTTAAATATCACGTATCTCATTATATACATATTTAATATATATCTCATTATATACATGCTTTTTTTCATTCGTGTAGAAATATGCAAATGAAAAAAAGCATAAATCTTATCTACAATCAAAATAATTTGAGTAATGAAGTGTTCAAGTGAACTACAAATTTGTTTTAGTTTCAAACTATTATGATGATGTTTCTGCTTAAAAGATTTAATTTTTTTAAACTGAATTTCAATAATCAATGAAATGTGGACGTTTCTTTATAATTCCGTTGAGATTTTTTTATCTTCTTATCATATTGTAGGTCAAATTAGTAGGTGAATGTTGATTGTACTTTGTTTTTCAGTTTAATAGTTCATGGGTTCAATATTAACCTTAAATATGAGCAATTGTAGTGAGGATTATTCTTATACTTAAATGCTGGTTTGAGTGTATAAAGTAACCCTAAAGCGAGAGATCAAACAAGCCCATATCAATGGATAATTATTGTTGTTGCATTGATATAGTGAAAAAATAGTTACATTTTAAAATGTAAAACTGCAAAAAGGATGTTTTTTCCTGCATTTTTAACTAAACATGTATCTTTATTTTAAATAAATAAAAAATAAAATATCTGGATATTAATTCTATTTAAATGATTCTTATTTATTAATAAGAATATTTTTATAACGCTTTAAATTTTAATGCAAAACTATTATTCATGTCTTACACTTATAATTAGGAATGCACTATATTAGCTTTCTTAAATTCCAGCATAACATCTTTCTAGTAAACCTCTATTTAGTTTGAGTAGTATAAATATCTTTTTTTTTTTACTAAATGTCATTTTTAAGGAACAAATTTGCTTATTGTTGAAAATACTGAAATTAGTACCAGAGTAAATATACTTTAGTTAGAGAAATAATAAAAATATCAAAAATTTGTAATAGAGACTAATGTTTAAGAAATGATAGTGAATTTGAAATGAAAAAAATGTTATTGAAATTAATTCTAAGACACAAAATGTAAATAGAAATCATTTTTGTTATATTTTCACTTCATAATGCGTTTTTGAAAGAATTTCGGTATTTGTAAAATGAAACTTAAACGTATTTCACAGCTTGGAGTTATTTTTATTTAGATATATAGTCGTATTTTTATATCTTGAATTCTTGAAATAAAAATTCTCAAGAATCAGCTGAAGACACATTTTCCATTTGAGTCATTTGATTATGAAATCAATTTTTCTATTATTGATAATATATCAGAAATAATAAATTTGTCTTTAGATATTTATTCAAGAAATATACTGTTATCAGAAATATATGTATTTGCTTAAATCAATTTTAAACTGAAATATTTTTCAGAAATTCTGAAGATTCGATTTGAAATAATTGTCATTATAATCTTGATATTCATGGAATTTCAATACAAAAAGTATTATAAATGTTTGTTGGATGTAATATCAATACTAAGAATCGATACTGAGATCCTTATTACTATCTAAATTGATTTATTTTAGAAACAAATCGAGAGATGTAATTATTTTTGTCATTGTAAATTCAGATTAATTTTGTAAACATTATTTCGGAGCATTTAAATATATGTTTAATTGCATTTTCTAGTTAGATGATGATATTTATAGACATTATATTTAGAGAAAATCTTATTTAAGCTGTTTCTCTTAAATCCAATAAAATTATCACAAAGATGACCTAAATATATTTTTATGAGGATCGGTTATTTTAGGAAATTAATACTATGAAGGAAATTTTGCTTTTATGACTAGAAAAGTATGTTAACGATGACAAATCAATGTTAAATGACACTAATTGCTTATATTATAATAAAGTACACAATCACGGAATGACTACAATACCGAAAATTTTTAAATGATGTTATTAATACTGTTATAAAAAGTTTTAAATTTTTATAAATATTTGCTTGATTGTTACAAAATATTAACCACAAATTACAGAATTAATAAACTAACTATTCACAAATGCATAAATTATGAAAATTTACTGCGTAGAACAGTTGTAACTAATTTCATTTAAAATCATTGAAGTAACTATATAAGGTTTTTGAAAAAGTAAATGAATTATTGAATTATAATTCATAAAAAAGTATGAATTTTGTCTCATTAATAATATACAAAAACTCTAACATCAGATAAATTGTTAAAATATTATTGCGAGTGATATTTTTATGAATTACGATTGGAATAAAACTCAAAAATAGAGTGATTGTGAGAAATATATTTTCTAGATATTTTTCATATTTTTGTAAAACTGAAATATATTAAAGAGTAAGATATTTAATGCAGCAATAGTGTTAGAACACATTATTATTTATATAAATTTTTTTAATTATTTATGAAATAAATAGAAATAAATTATATATTTCTAAATTATATTGCATGCATACGCATTTCATAAATTAAATGTACTTAATGTTGCGCAAGAAAGTAATTTTTTTAAATGGTTCTTTTAATTTTAACAATAATTTTTAACACATTTAAAATTTGCTAACATATTTTTGCGTAAAATCCTGCTTAGAATGCTAAATTATTTAAATATTGAACATTATTAATTTTAATAAAGTTATTAACTAAATTATTTTATTATAAAAAATTAAAATTTAATATTGTAATGTTGAATTTTATTTTATCATATTTTTGATTCTTATCATGAAACTTTTACGCATTCAATTAAATGCGGTTTTTAATTTCTTCAGTTTCATATTGAAATACTGTGTAATTTGTTTACACACAATATTAAAGAAATGAGATCATGAACAATATATAAAATATTATGATTCATGTTTTTTTTTAACTCATGAACTGAAGAAATGAATACTATAGATAAAAGAAATTGAAATAAAATAGAATATTGCGGATTACATAAATTTATATAAATTTGTAAGATAAATCCATGAATTCAAATGGAAAACAACAATGGCTTACTACAGTTTTTTTAAACATAATTTTTTCACAGAGTTTGCAAAAAATATTTTAAGAAAAAAGGAAAAGCTACTGTCTGAATAAATGATTAACATTTACAGTCAATTTGAAATTTAGGCTTGTTTTCATTCTTTTTCCATTTAAATATTTTATTAAAGCTAATATAATCTGAAATCATGCCTTTAAATATTAAATGACATTTTTATGCCCCGTTTTATACTCTTAGTAAGGAATAATATTTCCGTCATTAAAATTCATACAGCTGTTATTCCATTTTCATCCCAAATCCGCGACATTCCCGGAAAATATCGCCAAGAAAATATCATTCGGAGAAAATTCTCAGCAACGTTTCCTTGCCGATATATGCATTCCATTATGAATAATTCAGTAGGTTATGGTCAAAAGAAAAACAGAAAAAGAACGAGAGGGACCGTGCAAGAAGACACAATTCGCGCTTATACGTTCGCTCTTAACAAAAGTGGAAGGCCCATAATCATGCAAAAGAATATCGAAATTATTATGCATTAAACCCCTCCCTAACGTTCCCAACCCCGATTATGCACACAGTAAACTGAAAAGAAAGTAATTTCTTACTCAGTAAAAATTGAAAATTTTCGAAAGTTCTCCTTGGGTATATCCTCACCTCTTTTTATGCTATTTTTACTATAAATGCAAGGAGAGATTTCATTTCTGGACCATGATGTTTCGTATGGAAGTATGCTTTCAATTCCGATCGAACATTAGATTTTCTTCTTGTGTGTGATGGTAACACTTTTCCATTTCTTCGCATTTGCTTCTTTTATTTTTGCCGTTACGGGAACCGATGCTCACCTCAGGGCATCTAATTCTGTTTTTTTTTTTTTTTTTTTTTTTGTTATTTTTAGCATGAATGTTACTTGAAAATGTGTGCATATTTCTGAGAATTAATTTTGAAATTCATGATATATTTTTGAATCAGTGTTCAATAATTTCAGTGAATTTATGTATCAATAGAGAAAACTAAAAATAATGATTGTAAAATAAAACTAATATGATACTTTTCATCATATATAAAATAATTCATTTTATTTAGTCAGTATTCAGTTATAGAAAATATATTTAAGAATTTATGTATATATATATATATATATATATATATATATAAGGGTGAAGGATTATTTTATATTAAATATATTAGCCAAAACATTTTAGTTAGTGAAAAAATATCAGCATGAGAAATCAATAAACCACAATCATGTTATAAATAAATGTATCTCAAAATGTCGGAATAAAGTTTAGAGTTTACCAACATTTATATTAATACCTACAACATTTATAGTAAGCTATGAAACATTATTGTCTATATTTACTCATAAAAATGAAAAAATATTGAATTTTTTATTACTTCCAAAAAAATAAATAGAAATTTTATTTATTTATTTTATGTATTCTATAAAAAATAACTGGAAATTCCAGGTTCTTCATTCCATTAAATAATATTCAATACAACACTTTGCAGTATAGGTTATAAATATTTTAGTTTTAAAAATAAGATTTTTTTAAGTCAATCTTTATCTTTGGTTTTATATAGACTTCAAATGCATTCATAATATACTTTATATTTCTCAACTTTTAAAGTAAGTAACAGTTCTACTTAAATTTATTTTCTAAACTCATTGAAATTTATTTTTTTGTATCTATAAAATAGCTCATTTGGAAGTTAAAATCTAATATTTCGATTCTAAAATTTTAAATTTCATTAATTAAAGAATCTTTCTGCCCGAAAATTTTTATCATGTGTGTGGTTAGAATATTCATACTGTCAATATATTACTTTCATAAGTTTTTTACGATTATATATATATTTTAGAAAACTATTTAGAAAGAAAAATTAGAATAAATTTTAATTTCAGTAATTTATAAAAGAAATAAGTTTTTAACAGAAGAAGAAGTTTTTAACAGAATTAGTACTTTTTACGTTGCAAATGTATGGATTTATTTACAAGTTGCCAAAAAATGTTGCTCTTTTTATTTACTTTCTAATAATCTTAGTTAGTTTAAGATTTAATACATCTTAATGAAAGCATTAACCCATTTTTAGTTACTAACATTTTTAGTATAATCTTGCATTGAAGATATGACGATAAACTCACTATCATAAATATCCTCAAAACTCAACAATTTAATTACACAATTAAATTGCAATCTCTTTATAAGTCTCACCTTTACGGTTGGTTAACTAATAATTTATGAATTTATCTAAAGTAAATCATTTATTAAATTCAAATTTTAGTAAATTTTTTGCGCATAAATTGTTGAGCTTTTTATACTGTCTAAAACTATTCAATATCAATTAATAAATATAATAATGAACATCATTATTGCATAGCTTACAAGTAGGAACTATTATAATTTAAATAACTAATAATAAAATTTTGATAAAATGTTTTTGGTGCAAATATTAATGATATAAATATGATAAAATAATATCAGATTATTAAAAATATTAGTAGAAATCATTCAGTGTGAAACATTAAGTTAAGGATAAAGTTTATAGAGAAAATTCGAGAAAAAAGTGTGGTACTAAATACTTTTAATTAGATTCAACGTTAGTAATTTAATTTATAAATCTCCCCATTTCCACTTACTTAAAGCATTTTGTTCTTTTATATGGCGACATAAAATATTTTTTCTTAAAGTGATTAAGTATATAACATTTTAAGATAGTAAAAATAAACATAATAGAATTTAAACAGCTTCTTTCAACATAGTAGTTATTTAAAGATTACTCTTCGTCAAATAGTAAAATGAATATTTGTCTTTTTACGACCAGCAATTCACTATATTTTAAAAAGAGCATATATCAATATTTTAGCAAATTATTCTACAAAAGTTCAGATTATTAAAAACCTCAAAAATATTAGGATATATTTATTAAATTAACACACGTTTAATTAAATTTACACTGTTTTATAACTATTAACATTTATATTATTCCTTTATATTTTTAATGAGACCAATCAATAAATAATTGATTTTACTGTGAGTAACAATGCTTACATAGGAAAAAATTATAATTGATATACTTTAATGATTAAGATTATTAATCGTATCGAGAATTGTATGATCGTATCTGGAATCAAAGCCAGTTATATTATTGAAAAATATTTTTAATAGTAAATCAAGAAGCCTTACAAGATATTTCCTGTGTATATCTTTCGGATATCAATGAATCACTTTATTCTGTATCATTATTTATTACTGAATACCAACAATGGCCATGAAGCATTCTGAATATATATTTTCATAAAGATATTTTATTGTAAAATCTTCCTTAATATAGTATAATATTGTAAATTGTTCACTGAAAGTATTTTGTCGAATTTGAATGCTTTAAAAACTAAATAGTATTCCGCAATCCCAGACCACATATATCTGAAACAGATTAGTGCTTCAAATCCCTTTAAGTAAGATTATATATTCAAGAGAATACGAAACAATATAAGGTGCTTTAATACGGTATACTAAAACAGACATGGAATAATTTAAATTTAAGTTTTGGGATATTGTTCAATATTGAAGTTGAGAAATATATTGAAATAAAATTGAAAAATAAAATATTGAAGAATAACAATTATGAAAATTGCGTTCACATTAGAATCACAGGTAAAAGTGTAAAATGTGTAGTTAAAAGAGCTCTAAAATAATTGTATTGCTTTTTTTCAAATATATGAAATTAAAAAAAATAAATCAATGAGAAGTAGATCTAATAACTTACACTTACATTCACTTGATAAGTGAATTTCTGATAAAACCACTCTGAACCATGTATGAAAAATTAGTTATTTTACGTTATTTAAAGAGATTGATGTTTCATTTGTGCAATTTCCATAAATTTGCACAATAAAGAATATTTGGTATAACTTAAACTTTCATTTTTACCTTACTAAGCTTTCTCTCAATGTTTAATTAGTGAAGCTCTGATTTTATATAAAATACTTTGTGAACTCCTTTAAAATTTTAATTACAATTTTATAGTTGTTTAATGCTCAATTTGCCTGTTATCTATTTGAAGTAACGCTATATGAAACCATGATTCATTATTTGAAGTTGTCTTGGATTGCATTTCGGAGATGCTCAATAATTCTCAAAGCTTTTTATAACTTCTTTAAGGTCCTTAATGTAACTACTTTTAATCTTTCCTCAAAACGACAGTATGGAAAAAAGTTTCAAATGTTCTGTAGCAATAGAATGGATCCATTAATTACTACTTAGTGTGTTCTGTTTTGCAAATGTACTGCGAAAGAAAGCTAATTATTCTTAAAATATATCATTTCAGTTTAGACACTAATGTCAAATTTAGTCTATTATTGACGCTAAACGTTCTCCTCGAAATGTTGAAATTTGAAGGGTGAAATGCTAATGTCGAAGGAACATTACGGAAAAAAACATTGTCTGTGAATCTATTTACTCTTGCATAAAATATAACTTCAGTTAAATAAGCATGGTGATTCAACAGATGTAATAATGATTGCTAGAAACTAACTTCATAATAAGTACCCCAATCATAATGAGTATCTTGCGCATTCATTTGAGTATGAATGTGGGAAAATTTAAAAGATTAATAGAAAAGAAAAGAATGAATATTCAATAACTTAGTAGGTCATTTCTATAAAAACTTTTCTTACATATTACTAGTTTCAGTTTGAAATTTAAAAACTTTAAATAGACTTTTTAAAAATGTTACTATTAATAGGATATCTTAAGTGAATAGCTCACAAGTCTAAATTATTTTAATCTATTATTATATGAGGAAATAACACATTTTAACAACAAACATTATACAATTAAAAATATATATTTTTTTAAAATCATTACAGATTAAATTTATTTGTTAAAGGAAAAAATGTTTATTTAAAAAATTATCTTTAATGACACAAAATATAGAAAATAAAATAGAAAAGAACTTAAATAATAAAATAGTGTATATTTTACAAACATAATTTAAATATTTGAAGTAATTTTTTTATTTTAAAATTCATAAAGAAGAAATTGCCAAGTTGTTAGCAGCTATTTTTGCTACACAGAAAAACCATAAATTTGCTTAGATAAATTTTAAATTTAAATTAATTATTAATAATAGAAAAAAATAATAAAAAAAATTATTTAAAATATTTCTCAAAAAATATAAAATTAGAATATTTTTCGACATTTTTCGATAAATATTCTACATATAAATATACAATATATATGATTCTATATAAACAAATAATATAAACAAACATAAAACATATAAGAAGTATTTTAATTACATAATATTTAGTTTGTTAATACTGATTAGATATGCAAAAAAATGAATACCAAGTAATTTTATAACAAAAGAAAAAACATTTTGAAAAAAAAATTGAAAAGTAATTCAATTAAAATATGAATTAAATAATTATAGACAAAAATATATATTTTATAAAGTGTATTAAAAACTCTGTAATAATATTCATTAAAAGCATTCAGTGTAAGAAATATTTCCTTTTTGCTATATTTTGAAACTTTATATTTTTAGCAAGTATTACTTTTCATTAAAAGTTAAATTCATTATATTTCAATATTTAACGCTTCTTCACATTTCTTTTTACAAATTTTGTTAAGTTGATAATTTATTTCGTATATTTAAATTTTGAAAATTTCATCTAATAAAAATAATTTTTTTAATACTAAATTTAGCGAGACTGTAAGTGAGATATATCTTCTTTACAAAATTTCAAACAACTTTGTAAATACATAGTGTCCCTTAAATTTAAAAACACAAGTTCTTAAAGTTTAATCAAATTTTTTTTTAAGCCTAGAAGAATTTTTGCGTTACGAGTATTGGTCTAATATGTTCATTATTAGATTTGCCCAAGATATTTAGTTTAAAGAATGTAAAAATTTTGTTATTTTCTATCTTTATATAAATAATTACATTATTCAAATTGAATATTTTATTGCTATAAGTAAATAGAGCACATTAAAAACAAGGAAAAAAAATTATTGAAAGTTTCGATTTTAAAGACAAAACGGATGATCAAATATTATTTATGAAAATTAATTTAAACTAGTTTAAACTTTCCCTTTACAAATGAGAAAATAATATTTCCAAAACCAAGTGTATATGATTGAGAAGAAAACGTTTTCGCAAAAATTGCTTTTCTTCAAGAGATTGAAAATTTCTGTTTTAAAAGAAAAGATATACACATTTTAAACATTTTTTAAGCTTTCTGAAATTCATAAGGATGAAAATCCATTAATACATTTTTTTGTATTATAATATATAACTTTTATTTAAAATAGATTTAGAATTTAATAACTGTCGCTTTTCTAAATCATATTAACAAAATATTTGAAATGTGATACATTATTACTGTCACATAAATTAAATATTCTCTATATACTTTTTTTTTGTTTTAAAAAAATGTCAG
Organism: Latrodectus geometricus; assembly: GCA_026290005.1. Lineage (NCBI taxonomy): Eukaryota > Metazoa > Arthropoda > Arachnida > Araneae > Theridiidae > Latrodectus > Latrodectus geometricus. Next base: position 15,259 of record JAPDSC010160273.1, read on the forward strand.
TAAGTTTTCAGACTTTTAATAAAATAATGATGCTTTAAATTAAAGAGAATAAACAAAATCCATAATATTATGGCTTCAAAATGACCGAAAAATAATGACTCATTTTAAAATTTACTAAGAAATTGATAAAATTTTACAATAAATTTTCCCCCATAATTATCGAATTTTAATATTATATTTTGAATGCAAAATTTTTATTAAAGAAAATGATCAGTAAAATAACTGTAAATTACTAAAATAACAACGAATTTAAATAAAAGTTACATATTAGAATTTTAGGTATAATTTTCAAAGCAAAACTAGATTTAACGAAGATTAATATGAAAAATAGTTTTGCTTTCTAGATTTGATGAGATAAAAGTTTAACTGAGAAAAGTAAAGAACTCTAGGAATTGTAATAACTTAACTAATTTGTTAAAAAAATCAATCAAATTAGACCATTGCCTTTTACAACATTTCAATTAAATTAGTACTAATTAATATTCTTCATGGAAAGGTAATTAAGCAAATTTTATTATTTACCAATAATTGCATCAAATATTTTTAGATAATAATTCCGAAATACGTTAATATTTACATAGTTATAGAGAATTAGTTTTAAAATAAATTATTTTATATAATAAATTTATTTTTTTAATAGAGCTGAATCCTTCATGTATTATTCCCTTTTATACAAACTTTACATTAATTTTGGTTTGTGGAGAAAAAATACGCTTATATAGAAATAAAATGTAACTTTGTAATTTATTTAAACTGAAAATAACATTTAATCTAATTACAGTAAAAAAAATTGCATTTGTTATGTAAGATGAAAAATGAAAATAATTAAAGAAAAAGATAAATTTTAATTGGAGCTCATATTATTTAAACAATTCACATTAAAAGATGAATTTAATATTATTTTCATTGTAAGAAGGCAATTAATTTTCAGTAATTTAAAAATTAATTAATGGTTTAAGCTTAATTCATTTATATTTTATTTTGCATTTTTTTATACAATGTGTTTTGATAATTACTGTTCTCTTTTTTATAGGATTAAAATGATATATAATTATGTGATATAAAATTTATAGTTTTAAATTTACGTAATGAAGCTATTTAGGTTAACTTATATTATTTTTTTTAATTTCATCTCTGTCTAATTATTCTATTTCCTAAAGTAATTCAACAAAAATTTAGAAATAAATTAGGTTTGATGTGATATTTTACTGTTCTTATGCATTTGATTTAAAATATTAACTAAATAAATATGAATTTATGAACAAAAACTTAATTGGTGCATTTTATATATTGAAGTCACAATTTTTTTTAAAAAAAGGTTTACAATTTAAAACGTTTTGTTGCAGTATTTATAATCTGTTATGACAGATTATAGTAAATTTTTTATTTTATTACCTATTCAATTATTTTTATTACCTATTCTAACAAAATATTTATTTTTAAAAATTCAGTATTTTTTTATAGAATTAACTTTGGTTGTTGTATGATATTTATAATATAGAAAACATCAAAGTTACTAACATTTATCATTTTGGTCAAAAGAAAAAAAACTTTATTAGCAGTTAAAATGCAGTTAGCTTATGTTGAAAGTTATTTTAATAAAATTTTCTTTATTTAAGAAACGCCTCGTTTAAGCCTTTTTAATGTACTATCATTCGATGCAGCCAATGGATCACTTTTCGATATGAGAAAATCAACTGTATTAGTTAGGTAAAAATATAATAAAAATGATTTTAAGAAAAGTCCTTAATTTAATCTTTCAAAACGAATAATTCAATTAATTTATATTTATCATATATTTTTTTAAAACTGTATATAAAAAATGAATGTCTCTATAAGACGATGGAAGTAAATATTTTAATCTTAAAAAGGAATGTTTTCTTAAGTGGAAACTACAATTGAGCGCTAAAAATTACATGCAATATATTAATTTATGGTATTTACATTTTATAACGACTACACTTAGATATGTCACCAAAAGTGATGGTAAAAATTAATATAATGTCTACCTAAAAATCCTAGGCACTAATATAGGCCACAGGGGGCTCTAAAATCAAGAATATTAGGTAAATATTGTTTAAATGAGGCTAGTATCGCCAATGAATTTTCCACTGAAAAATGTTATCGCCAAAGGAGTCGTCATTATACATAATTACCTAATTTATTCATTGATATTTAGATTAAAATAACTGAGAAATCTGTTACTGACAAGTAAAAATAACCGAACTTTCACAAAAATTCAACAGGTTAAAGAGATTTTAAGATGAAGAAATATGTGATTTAGTTTCGGAAAATGAAACAGAACTTTTTTAAAAGATCTATTTGGATGATAGTTTTAAAAAATTATTAAAATTTCTTCTAAAAATGTCTTGAATCTGCATAAAGTAATCCTGGATAATTTCTTGATAACTGGTGTTATAAGTATCTGATTAGATGAGAGAATATGAATTGACCAATTTAACAGTTTAAATTTATAATTTTAAAATATGGAATAGTGGCTAATTACTGTAAAAAAGGTGCCAATATATTATTTTATTAGAAATGGAAATCTTAATTTGAATTTTAATTTAAAAGGCTACGAATTATCTTACACAAGCCAAATTTAAATTGAATAAAACGTTATCAATTTTTGAGACACTAAGTATTATCTTGCTTCAATAAACATTTCACTGATCTGATTAAACACAAACTACTTGAACACTGAATAAGTATAAATTACCTGATAACCCGTTATTTTACAAAATGAACTTACATCAATTTCAAAGAAAATGGTTTATATTATGTTTGAGATGCTAAGTAAAATTCATTTATTCTTTGAGAACAAATCAATTCAATTGCTTAATTTTAACATTCAATTATTTTATTGAAAAATCCGAGACTATTTTGTTGACAAGAAAAACACATCATTTAATGAGCATCAGGAATTATATAAATTTTCAGAATAATTCCATATTTGTTTTCAAATGTATTCAATTTATGTTTATGAAAATAAAGTTCAGTCAAATAATTATAAAAAAATAAGTCCAACTTTATAGTTTAACAAACGTTTACATACATTTTTTATTTAGGAAATGTCCTAATAATAAATTACATGAGCTAATGCAAAAGGAGATTTTTTAAATAAATTATTAAGAAAAAACATTAAAAAGAATTAATCAAAATGCGTATGTAATTCAACGAAAATAAATTTTGAGTTTGCCCAAATGAATGATTGTTTATATTACGATAAGTATGAGACATTAGGAAATTTAATACAGTAAATTATCAATTATTCATAGAATTGATAGCATGAATATCGCAAATAAGTAAATTCTGAAAAAAAGGGAATAAAAATTGTGGAGAAATTCCATGAAACTATGAACAAAGGAAACAAATCAACAAAAATATGTATTTGGATGACTTATCCTTTGAATTAGTAATCTAAATATAAAATTTCTAAAATTATTCTCTAAAAACATTATAGATCAACTTCTTTAGAAAATCATTCGAATTTCTGTTTCTATGCATGGAAACATTTATTTACTAGGGATTATTATTATTTTTTTTAAAATAAGGATAACTCAAATAATCCGTAAAGCAGACAAACTGTTGGTAGTTAATCTGAAGTTTACAATATATTTTTTTCTTTTCCTTAAAAGACCAATTTAACCCCTGATTGTTTGAAATTTTACTTAAATTATTTCTTCAACGAGGGTCAAGTATAATTATTTTATATATATTTTTTTGAGAAAAAGATTTAAAAAAAAATTATATTATCCAAATATGAAAATTATTATTTTTCTATTAATAGATTTAAAATTGTATTTTAATAGTAATTAGTTTATCATTAAATGTATCTACAATGATTTTAAAATAAATGTTATGTATTTGACAGATTATTTGGGGATACAACAAAGAATACGTTTCTCTTTATCAAATTTTATGAAAGTATAATATGTGAAAAAAAGATTGTCAAAAATATATTGATCATATGTTTATACGGCATATTATTTTTCTTTTCATTTCTCATAATAATCTCTTATTGATTTCACTGTTCTTGAAAACTAGGTCTCCCTCTAAACCATTATTAAATTCGATTCATAAGCTATCACTAGCTATTGGAAATACTTTTATTTTCCTATTAAAACTTTTTTTTATAAAAATGATTTTTTATAGTATTTCGTTTTAAAAAACACAATATTAATTTTTGTTGGGTATTATTGTACTGTAGACTTTTCGAAACATAATCTTAGAAGTATTGTATGGCAAACGTTTGGAAACCAAATCTTTGATACTACGAAAAATCGATAATCATTATCAATCAAAAAGTTAATGATTATTGTTTCGCACAATTTTAATTGCCACAATACTTTTTTTTTCCATTTTGCGTTTATATAATTTATATTTACTTGAAAGTGACTTATTGACTTTTTATCTGCCAGTGTCAATACTTCATATTCAGAATAATTTGTTTGATTTCTTGCTTTTTAACTTAAAACTTAGTTTTCTTACGTTATTAATAACAGAAAAACTTCGGTAATGTCTTCTACTGGAAAAAAAGACTTGTGTCAATCAATTTTAGTCTGAAATTCAAGAAATTTTACTAACTCTTTCATATATATTCGTTGTGAATTGGGTAATGATATGTTATAAACACAAAAAATGTATACCATGCCACAAGAGAATTTTTAATATGAGTGTTATTTACAGTGAAATGCTATTTGCAGATAAACACTGCATAAATCTCGTTGTTGAATAAATAGTTTTTTGTTAGCATTAATATGATAATCTCTTAATTTATTTCCTCCTATCAGCAATAACATAATATTTTTTTTTACTTTATCTCATGTTTTTAACATGCCTATTTACAATTAGAAAGATCAACGATAGTAAAAAAATTATACTATGCAATAATAATCTCATTTTTGTTTTTACTAACTAAACTTGAGTGTTGTAAGGAGTGCGAAACTCTAATAATAATGAGAAGAAGATTAGCTGATAAAATTATGAGAGTTTTTAAGTTAAACAGCTATATTTTACTATAAAAACTTTTTTCTCAAACATAAATTTTAACCAATGAATTCATTTTTTAATGAAATAATATTAAAATTTTTGGGTGTTACGGTCTTTCATTTCAACTCTAAAAGAGGTGAGAGCATTGATTCATTGTCTAGTGGAGCACCAGGTGGATTTCAGTAATTTACATGCTCTGAAGCCCATTAGTGAACACGGATATGAGGTTGGATTGGTCTTCGAACTTACTATTTTTCGTTAATTCACGCTCTAACCCGCCAGGACACCTTCGCTTTTTTGTATAAGATGTAACTCATTAAAATTGATGTTAAAAAAATAAATAATTCCGGAAAAGGCGTTTAAATCATTAAATAATTTTTAAAAACCTCCTCAAACCTTCATTCCAGTAAGTTCTTCAAAAATTATCTCTAACTACTTTTACAATATGTAAAGGGTTTATTAAAAAATGTATAATATGTAACGATCATTAATGTATATATAGTTTTGCTTATATATACGTTAAAAGTGTATAAACTGAGTTTTCTGATGTCAAATAGTTTCTTCTATAAAATGAAAACAATAATTATATTAAAAATATATTAAATTAGAAATAAGGTTATAGTTACTTCAAAAGCAATATTGCTTCTTTCAATCTAATGAATTGAAATTTATTAGTCATTCAATTAGTAAATTAAGTTTTTTACATTTGTATAATTTAAAATAAATACTTTTTTGTTGGAGAGAAAAAGAAAAGTAGAAAAGGAGCCGTATGATTCTAATTATGCAGTGACCACTGAAAAGTAATTTATCAGTATTTTTAAATCACTGCCCAATAAAAAAAATCATAATCGCAAAAGCTACTTGCTAAATATCTAGGGACATTTCGAAAAACAATTTATAATCGTGTACTCGCAATGGGAAGTATTCAGAAAACAAGAATATGAATGCTGTATGTGTTGAGCCATAAAAAAAAAGATGAACATGTATCTAAATATATGAATCTTCCAAACAACAATATTTGAAATATTTATTTAAAAAAGTTTGACTTTATAAAATAGATAATATTTTGATAAAGCTCAAAAAAACATTGGAAAAACAACTTCAAGAAAAAACAACCCATTAACAACGCAGCGAACTACTACTTGCCAAAAATGTTTCGAGCCATGAATTGTGATGTAAAGTATGTATTCTGTAACAAACTGCTGTATCAGTTGTAGCCACTGAGTTGTTTGGAAAGTTATTTCGTTTTATATGAAAATGAAAAACATATAGCGATGAAATATTTTATTGAATTGTATATTGTTAATTCTAGTCCAATACTTTTTACTCTTTTTCTGGTCATAGCGTGCTTTCATACTCGTAAAACAATTGATTTTCACTACAAAAACTGATTCAGGTAGGAAAAACAAAATCAATTTCCAAACAACCCAATATAATTTTAGAATGCTATAAGCAACAGCCACTACTGTTTTAGAACTGGTAAGTGTTTTTGTCTTGCAAAGTTGTACTATGATAGCATAAGGGCGCATGTTGGAAACAAGGACATGTTAATAACGTCTATCTGGGAAATGTTAGTATTCCAAGCTTATAGATCAGGCATTACTGAATTCAAATAACATTTGTTGCTATCAAATTATCATTTGTCTTTTTCAAATTTCCGAGCAATTGACAAAGTATGAAAGTGAGTTGATGACTCACTTAAATATATTTTTTATCATTCGACAATAATTATTCTTAGTTTTTAATTAATTTTCTACGGGTTTATTTAAAAGGAGTTTTATTACAATAATGAAAATAAAAGCTAAAACTTCAAATTCGTCCTTCGTTTTTCTATAGATTATAAATATTTTAATCCTTTATTTTGCACATAGCAGTTATTAACTCTTTTGAAAAGTAAAAGGGAAATTTCAGGAAGTTTCAAATGAAAATTTATGTTTGAGTCCAGGTAAAGTACCTCCAAAAATATGAATGGAACTCAAAGATATAATTTAATCACTTTTTTGAAATTTAATATAGTTTTATTTTTTATTCGAATTATATAATAAATATAGATTTTATACAATTGTTTTCTATTTTTCAAATGTGAATGAAATTCTTTTGAAAAGGTAGCCTTTAAAGAATTAGTTTTTCTCTTTCCTTTAATTTGAGTTACATCAATTACCGAATGCTAAATTATAGTTTTGAAAATAAGGAATAATTTACACTTTATATTATGAAATTGATATTTCAATAAAATGAGGTATTACTAAAAAATTTACTTTGATTAAATTATTAAGCAACATATTTAAAATATCACTGTATACTTGAACATTGTTTTAAAATTCTATAACATTTCATATTTATGTTTGCATTTACATTTACGATAAAAAAATGTTAACTTATTTAATTACAATTTTACGTTGGTTATTTTCTACTCAATGACAAAATAGTCCATACATAATTAGAAAGGTACTAAATTTTGCCGATATTTTATATTATTACACTCATAAAATAGTATATTTTTACAGTAGAGCACATGTACTTTTTGATTCTTCTCACTGTAACTGCATTCCCTTCTAGGAATTCTCGGGGGTGTTTGTGGAAAACAAGCTATAATTTTTCAGGTGTTAAACAGCGATAGCTTTGTCCCAACGCCGCTGCTTCTGACCTACAACGTTATTTATGGTTATGAAATCTTTTAAAATTGTGATTTTATCGTAAGTAAGGGTCGGGGGGACTACCATATTTTATGACGCATAAAAACTTACCGTGTTGCCGCAAACTTGGTGGAGATTTTGGAGTAAACAAACTATATATTATCTAGTCTTTTTTCTCCTAAGATTCAAAGAGCAGAGACGATAAAATTTTAGCGACTGTATTTGAAAGAAGCTATATTTTGGAAAGTAAAAATTGAAAAAGTACTTAAAATAGATTGAGCTGGATTAGGTACGATTTCTAGGATAACTGGATTCGAAAGTATTTCTAGTTATAAAAATTCGTGAAAACATTATGCAAAATACCTGATTTGCATTTAGAAAGCTAAGAATTTTTACATTTCACCAATATATTCTGGGAAGAATTTCAGATATTTTATAATTTCCAAATTTATTTTGCTCATGTAAAAATTAAATTAATAATATTATTCTTCGTGATAATTATTCATAGTTAGGGTATTACAATTGTGATGCAGTTGTTTTAGATTATATTACTCGAAACGTTTTTGCTTAAATGCGGCTAATTCAAATCTATTTTTACGTTTTTATAGCTACGAAAAATTGAAGTATCCGAAGCATTCTTAAAAATGCTTTTAATCTTGTGTAGGAAATGTGAATAGTTTATACATATTTAAGATCAATGAACATAAAATAATCATGTTGAATGATGTTATTCTTTATTTAAATATAAAAAAATCGATATTTAATATCTATATTTATATAAGTATCTGTATGGATCGCATTTAGACATACACACATATGTGCATCGTTGCATTTGTTATAGTTTTTCTACGGAAAAACATTTGTCACTAAGTGTTAAATCTGTTTCTTTTGAATGATGCTGCTGTCTGGTATAGCGATTCTTATCACTTAAGCATATTACAAGTAGCAAATTTGTACCTGAAATTTATTTTCGAAAAATAATAACTTTATCCTTTCTTAATCAGAATAACACGTTATAAAACATTAAGAAAATTAAAAACTAAGAAAATCTATTACGAGTATGTCACATAATTTACATTTCTTAAAGAACAGTCACATAATGTATAATTTTATCAGTGTATTCTGATATTACATTTTTTCACACAAAAATGTATGAATTATATTTTAAAAAGACATTATTGTATGTTTTGAAGAATTTGAAAACTTAATATGTGGAAAGTATATTCCTTACTGAAAAGTGAAAGAGGTTTTTCAGCCTTAATAAATTTACAGATATTCAAATTTAGTGACATTGAATCTATATTGGCGTGGTGGGATTCGTTAATCCGATTTGCAGTAACATTAATTTATTGCAAATTAGAGTAACTTGGGAAAGAAACACATGAAGCATTATTTCATATAAATTGAGTTGAAATTTTGTGTCCAAAAATCCGAGCAATATTATAAGTTAAAACTAATTAAAACACTTTTTACACTACTTATTTTATACCTCAAAAGTAGTATTATATCCAGTCTTAAGTGGTTATTGATGCTTTGTTACAAGTATAAAGGTATTCACATGATTGAAATTAATAGTTACTTATAAGTTAAGGATAATTAAAACACGTTTTATATTACTCCGTTATTTTTTTACCTCAAAAACAGGTTTAGATTTAGATTTAAGTGGCTAACTGAGATGCTTTACGAGAAATTCTTAATTGTAGAGAATGAACAAAACCAAATTTGTTTTTCTAATATCCGGCCACTGACCACTCATTAAAATTTCTAATGTATTTTTGAGTGAACGTTCACAGTCCTGTTCATTGAGGGGCCGAGAAGATTTTCAACATCTGCACCAAGTCCCCCAACATCCCCAGGCACATATGCCTCTCTCAAGAAGACCTCTACACTTGTGCTGGGGGTCGTTGTAAGTTTGTTCCATGTACTTCCTAAGCATCAATGGACTATACAATCAATGGACTAATAGACTTATTGATCTCCTCTGACTTCATCTGGCTCTGGAGGATTAATAACAACAACAGCGACAAATATACTTTTCTAATTTATGTTCGTAATATATTTGAAGAGATTTTTTGACTGCAATTACTTTAAAAAAAAAAAAAAAAAAAAAAAAAAAAAAAAACATCACAACAGAATTTCAGAACATGAGTATTTGGCAATGTCCGAATGTTAAATATTTTATCTTATTTTTTCAATAGTATAATTAATTAAATAAATTGCTTCAAGTGTATGATAAATATACAATTGTGTCGTATTTTTAAATTTATAAGGGATTGTTTCCTAATTCTCTTAGCTATCAAGAATCATTTCGTTTTTCACATTATTTAGTTTATTTTTATTTCATTTATTCATTGAAAAGGACATATTACTATATTTCTTTGAAAGAAAATTTATTTTTACTGAATTTTAGTTAATTTTTACACTATTTAAAATTTTAGATCTAAATATAATCCCAACAAAGTGAACGTTAATCTGCATTTTATTCCTTTCAATTGACTTAAGGTATAATTTTCGTAAATTGCAAGTGCTTTCATTCTCTATAAACAATAAAAGTTGATTATGCATGTATAATATTAATTAATATGTGAATTTAGTATTCATTTAAATTGCATTATAGTATTTAAAGAAAATCGATAAAACTCTTTTATAACAAATAAATTAAAAATATAGTTTTTTTTAACGTTGGATCTCTGAATTAATATCTTTCTGTAAACATTTAGGCATTTAATAACTATAAAAAATATTCTATTTGTTTAAATATCGCACAAAACTTTGGGAATCGTTACATTTTTTACACAATAAACATAATTTAAAATTTCATATATCATTATTATAAATGTTATGGAATATTTTGAAAACTACATGTAAATTTATGAGAACACTGAAAATTATTTTTTCATAATAATTTAGTGTAATATATCTTATTTACGATTATTTTTATTGATTGGATTTCCAATACATATTTTTAGTAATTATATAAAAATCAAAAAATAGCATGTAAATGATATGCTTTGAATTTATGCCAGAATCAATTATGTAGATTTAGTATCTGAGGTTAGGGTTAATACTATTAATAGATATTATTAATTTACCAGTTAATGAAGCCGTTAAGGAAACAAAACAAGCGTCCTTATCAAATACATCTGTAGCAATTATGACTTATTTTTAAGAAAAATATCATTAGTTGACGCATTTTTCCTGAAATGCTGTAATCATGAGACAATATGTCATGAGGGATATAGAAATTGTGTTAAGAAAAATAAATTTATTTGCTCTTATTATTGTCCTTTGTAAATATAGCTGCAGACAATATATTACGAATTGATTACAGGTTTATATAAACTTAATATTTCAACTTTCATAAATATTTTAATATTTAACGTAAATGCCTTTTAAAAATTAAATGTTTTATGTTACTCAAATATAAACATTTATTTTATTTTTACACCACTTTAAATGTGCCAAGTTTATAAAAGCTTTCATATTATGCAAATAAATATCAAATATATTAAATATTTACAGTACTTTGGAAAGCCGAAATTTATTTATTAAAGCGTTTTCCAAAATTACTAATGCAAAAATTATGCATTCAAACTAAAAATAGATAAAAAGTATAGCAATCTGTTTATTTTTAAAAAATGAACAACATTTTCATGTATCGAACTAATTAAAATATTTTATTTAAAACAAATTTCACATGTATTTTAGAAAATATTAAAATACTATTTCCTGTTAATTCACATATTGTAATTAGACTTGCATAAGTCTTTTTTAATTATGAATTATCTTACTTAAATGTTTCTTAAATAAAATGATAAAAAGTTATTGTAAGAAATACATTTTAAGCTATTATTTCATTGATTAAATATATTCTTTTTTTTGTAATTTATTTTATGGATATAATCTTTATTTAATTAACTTCATCATTACTCTTCGAATGTATCGACTTACCTGTATAATAAGCTCTTTAAAAGAAACTAATTATTACATAGAAAAGTTTCATTTTTTCATACCTTGATTCATAATCATTTATTGTTAGAACTAAGCTCTTTCCAAGGAATGCAAGGTCAAAGGCTCAATATACACTACTGTATGACAAAAAATAAAACTTATATTTCTTTCCTTCCCAAGCAATCAAGCAACAATCCCAAACAACAAGACCAAAAGACAAGCACGATATTTTTATCCTGTTGCATGGGATTATTTTGATTTCCGTCTTTACATTAGGAGAAGATCTCTCATTACGTATGGGAAATTTTATCAGTGGAAAAAAAATTGCTTATAGAAATCAAAAGTGCAAAAAATAATAGTTTTCGTGTATTGTGTCTTTGAGCAAACTTCAAGTACAACAATTTCAGTGTTAACTGCAGTTTTTGGTATACGATTAACCAACATTGCAGTTTTTGGTATACGACAACCAAAAGTTTTAGTTATTATTTATGTAGAATATATTATTTAAATTCAAACACAGGGAGTTATAACTGAAAATATCTTCTCCAGATATGCATCATATAAGTACAATGGGAATTTTTCGGAAAATTTGACGTGGCAAATACTTGTATATTCTTGATACCCCCAAATTTTATAAGAGTGTAAAAACAGGTTTTGTTGTTAATTGTCATTTAAAATACAAATCTGAGAATATAAGATCAAGGTTTTTTAATTGTATGCAAATTTAAAGTCTGTCCCTTGTCAGGTATCTCCTAGTACTATGATATATTGTTTCAGGAGAATTATAACATTATCAAATAGTTTAAATTATACATTACGCAGATATGACAGCAAATGAGTCTCTTTTACAAATTATCATTCATCGTCCAGTGCTTTCAAATTTAAACACGGAAATTAGATTATTTAGATGCATTTATTTAATTACTATATTTATAGATAAAGATACACGTTTAGGGATGGATTTCTCCGTTTATTACAAATGATACTTTAAAGACCAAAATTTACATAAAAATTTACATGAATATTGATTGTAAAAATAGTAAGGCATAATATGAATTTATTATTGGACATATACAATTAAAGTTCCATTTCAGAAGAAAATTTATGTCAGATTACTTAAATTATAATTTATTTCTTCGATATTTATTCAATTATGCAATTTATTGCAAATTAAGAGAATATCAGAAAGATAATAAATTTAAATTAAAATTCTAAAAAAATATATTTTATTCAAAAAATTTCTTTTCGGTAGGTTTCTTTATAATGCAAATTTTGTGAAGTTAAAAAATTCCACATTGTCAAAAGCACATTCACTGCAAGGAAAATTTATCGATTCACATCTTTGCACTGATGCTTGTTGCCAAAACATTTAAACTAAATACCACTCATAAATATTTTGTGAGAAGCTCATGATCTGGAATAGTTTTCTCACTGTAAAAGGAGATTTTCAGAAAAATGGAAGAACTCCCTGATTTTGAATCGAGGAAACTTTTCGATCACTTGACAACTTGCTGGAAAAGGAAATATTTCCGGTGTTACGTGACAATAAAAATAAAATAACAGCCACTTTTCCCATTTCCAGGAAAATGGACCGTTAAAAATTCATGCGCTCAATTGAAGACGCCGTCTAGTCACTGTCGGATTGAGGTTTCCTTATGAGAAGATGAGGAAGCATGCGCCGGAAGTCATATGCCGGAAGCCGGATGTATTTAGCATACAGATCCAGAGAATAAAGATTTTGTGGTTTTCTGCGAAGCGTATCCAACCGCAACTCAGAGACATTTTTTACTTTTTAATTGAAAAGTGTTTCTCTGACTTAAGGGCATCGGAAGAAGATTTACATTTTGGAAAAGTTTTCGTAACAACCATCATAGTTATGAACAAAAATTGTTATTGAAATGAATAACAATGTTCTAAATGAAACAATATAGCTGTAGTAAGTAATATACATTGCACAACGGTAATTTAATATACATTATTTATCAATTTAGCTTTTAAAATCGTGTATTAACAAAGTGTAAACTTTCGTAAATAGAAAATCTAAATATTTTACTAGCCTTTAATGTTAAGGTGAAGATTTTTTTATTTTTTTATAAAAAAGTAAGTTTTCAGATTTTTCATTTTTAGAAAATTTCACTAATGTTTGCATAACTAAGGTAATTAATAGTTTCAAAATTATCATCACAACAATGATTATAATATTAAATATTATTAAATTTATTTGCAAGTATAATATAATAGATATTTAAGTAAAGCTTCTGTCAAATATCTCACTTCGATCAATATTGTCACAAGTATTAATAAGCAGCTATACTGTGAGAAAGAATATATTTTCCTTAAGATTTTCCATTCATTTCATAAAAATTGAAGTAAAATTAAAGAGCATGAAATTATTGGAAATTTACTCGTAAGAAAATATATTTATATAATAGGTATTTGACTTTATTTAAATGTGTTGCATTTTTAATTTCTGAACTAAGATTAGTATTTTAGTCATTAATTTTAGAAGGTTCTAATAAAGAATAATGAAATAATATTTTATTACATTATTTGTAATTTTTAAAATTTTTTGTTAAAACTAAAATTGTTTCTTAATTTTAATTTTTTGAAGCAGTGAAAAAAATTTATGTAAATTTTCTTATTCCGCTTGAACAATGTATCCATGCAGGTCATGATGAAAGATGAAGCTTCAAGAGATTCAAGAATGAGAAGCTACAAAATTTGAAATCTAACTTTTGCTTCAAGACTGTAAAACATTTGACGTTGCAAATGGTGGGTTTTCAGAAGCAGGTACCAAGCAGAATATCCCCAGACTTGACCAGCAAACCTTGAGGTATCATTTCAAAATAGGGACATTGAGAGCATGATATATTTTATAAACTCCCGCTTACATTTGCGCATCTTTGATTGGGTTAGTATTCAAATTCACTTCTTTCAATAACCATAGCAAAAGTTTAATCAGCCAGTCCACAAGGGTTACAAAATTATAAAGTATCATAAAAGAGCCCCTCTGTACAATAAAGAATCTTTATTATCCGATTTCAGTACAATAATTCAACACGAATGCAATGTCTTTTAGAATTTATCATGTATTTGAACACATTAAAAATAAACATTTTAAAAGTACGTAAAATTAGAGAAAGAAAAAACAAAATAACTAAAGAAATAATCGGCGTTTTCAAAATTAGAGCCAAAAGTTGTAGAATGCTATTAATATCCAGAATATTTGATGGAGTTCGAAATTGCATCTCTCTAAACTGTATTCGAAACTTTCTCACACTTTAATTTTAAGACACACCCAATGTTCAATCACATTGTTTAGCTTCAGTGTTACATAAAAATGGTTAATAAATTTTAAAAAATTAACTTCTTTTGAAAATCTAAAATATTTTAAAACATATATCTGTTTCTTTTAAAAAATGTAAATGAATTCTTTTTTTGACAATAGTAGATTAACTGGTAGTTTTCTTATTTGTTTCTCAACTAATATTGTTACAATGAATAAGATAATATTTTTTTCCTTTTTTACTGAAGAAATAATTTAATTTTATATTTTCTTGAATATTTTACTGTAAGTTTATAATTTTTTATTTAATTTTTTACAGTTAATTCAATAAATAAAGAATCAAGAAAGAAGACATTTACCATATTAGAATTTAAATGACATTGTGTTTGTAGATAGAAATTAATATTAATTTTAGATACGACATCTTTAAATTAATAGAATGTTAAATAATATGTTCTTAGTCATTTTTGATTTGGAAATGCGTATGTTTGTAGTTTTTTTCTTGATAAGCACTAATTGAAAATTTTCTTTTGAACCTTAACAAAATGTTAGAAATTCTTGCTGATACTTAGAAACAATTAAAAATTTCAATTAAATATCATGTAACAAAATTTTTATTCACTAAAAATTCAGTTCTTGGTAAACATTAAATTTAAAGATCATTTCAACTTACTAGTATTTAAGTTAATACCGTGAACATAAAAAAATGTGTATTAATTTTGCATATTGCATTTAAAAATATATGAGGTTTAGCAAAAATCTTTACGCTAAATTTAAAGTTACAATTAAATTAAAAAAATTAAATTAAATCATAATGCCCTTCATGCATTAAAGCATAAATTTGTAGAAGTCTGTCAGCTTATTGTTAAAAATCAGAAGATTAATGCAATTGTAAGTAAATTGGGAATGAAACGTTTCTCGTATTAATTTCATTAAATATGTTAAACAATTAGCGTTATAAATATTAATATGAGACAATATGTTGTTTTAATTTTTTTAATTTAAACATATTAAATTTTTTGAATAATGTATTCCGAATTTGATATAAATGTAAATGTAAATTTCGTAAAATATTTAAATGATAAGATTGAAATTTCAGAATCGCAAATTTATGTGTGACAGATCATGACGTTTCTAGAATTTTAACTTGGTAAAATTTTTGAATCACTATAACTAAAGATAATAACAAGAACTTTTCAACATTTTCATACATCATATATATGAAATTCTTAAAGAACTAGAAATTAAAATTGAAAATAAATTTATAAATTTTTTAAAAATTATAACATAAATTCACTAGAAATATTAAATATATCTAAGAAAACTTTAATTTTATTTAAATGTGCAAATATAATTACATTGTATGCAAATTTAAAACAAAGCATTTATTTAAATCACATTACTTTCATACAGGAAAACATTATCGACGATAATGTTACGTTAACAAAATCTATAATTTTAAAATCTTCAGAAAAAAAAATTAAATAATTTTGTTAATGCTAAATTCCTAATTTGTCTGAGCATGATTTTTTAAACTTTTAGAAAATTCATGAATAATAAACTCACAATATTTTTTTAAATAATATAAAATTGAATATAATATTTTTATAACTAGTTACTGCATAAAGAGTATTAAAATTAGGAAAACTGTAACTAAAATCATAATTATATTTTTGCTTGTTTCCTTGACTGTCAATAAAATATTTATTATTAAAGTTCCAAAATATAAAGATTTCATCTGATTTTTAATCTGAAATATTTGAAATAGGACAGTAACATTAGAGTTATATTTTAAAATTTGAATTTTTTGGGAATTCATCAAAAGAAATAATTAACTATTTTATGTAAAATAAATGCTTATAATTTTAAAAAGGAGAATCAAATTTCATTATTACAAAATATTAATACGTTATATAATTTTGTTATATAACAATATTATAAAATTATTAATACGTTACATATTACATAACTGACAGAAAATATTTTTGAATAGTATTATTAATTTATATACATTTAGGTTTCTTCAAGTTTGCGAAGATGCTTTCAAGCATACTTATTTCCCAATCCATCAATCATTTCAACGTTTTCCCAGTCTTCCTTCCAGTATTACGTATTTGCTACAGTACAAATGCTGCTAATGTTCAAATTCGGTTACTTAGGCTTAACATTAGAGGGGCCTCTTACGCTCACTTCTGCAAATATCTTACAAGGAGGCTGGCCAAAGATATGGAATGGTAAACTCTCTACGATGAATAATTCGGTATTAAGTGTTACATAATTTAGCAGGAGGTTCACCACTTCCTCCGACTACAGCAATGCGCGGGTGGGTGTAGGTGGTGAAAAGAGACCATTAATCTCTTTCGGTCTGCAATTTAACTTATCTTCTCATCGCTCAGTTGAAATTCGGTTCATTTTGTTATGTTAATGGCGGCCAATTTTTAAATGAACGTATCGTGTAATGACCAGCCCTTAATGGAAGGCGTCTTTCAAAAGGAATTCCGTTTGCCGCTCATTCGTAAAGAAGAAAGTGAAATGAATGAAGCTGAGACTTTATTAAAATGCTGTCTGTGGTTACGCGATTCCCATTCCAGTGTGTGGACAGGGGTAGTAAAAGTACACCAGCGTGTTAATGTCATTCCTTTTATTTGAGTCTTGGTTTTGTTTGCTTAATTTGAAACGGATGCTGTCTTTGGAATAATTGCTTCGTTTAGTTAAATATGTTCGCGAAGGGAAGAAAAATTCGTAAAGATAGTCTGCATATTAATTTTAATATTGAAGCTGTTACAAGGTAATCAAAGGAAAATATTTTTTTTAAGGTAATTTGTATCAGATAAAAATTAATTAAATATATTCGTTTTATTTTAGTATTCTTAAAATCTAAAACCAAAATACACCCACGCATATATTCAGAGTAATAAGACCACCCATAATATCATCCAAATATATAGTATAAAACATAATATTAATAATTTTAATAGATTAAAGTGATTGAAATAAGTTATATTTTATCAAATAAATCATTAAATAAAGTAAAATTGAATTAATGAGTTACTTTCACTCATAAGAAAGTATTTTGAAATTTACGTTTTACATAAAGAATACATAATTAAATTTTACATAATTAATTTTACATAATCAAATTTTACAGATCATTTGTACTTTCTATTCAAAAGTTTAAGTTTTAAATATTATTATGATTTTCTTTCAAAAGTATTTGTAAACTGTATATTTGTATAATAAAAAAAGTGCGAACAATTATATAAAGATAATCAAGCTTATTGTTGGTATGAGAGAATTTAGAATGACAAGTGAAAGAGAATTATTTGATGAAGAAATTTAAAAATGTTCGTCACTCAATGCTCCTGGAAAGTTGAAAAGTGGTAAAAAGCAATATCTTTAAGTATTCTAAAACTCCTATTCATAATGTTTCATATGAAAGAGACTTTTGTGTAAAATATAAAAGATTTGAGAGAATGAGAGGATTATTAACTCAATATAACAAATTAACGTTTTCTATTATAACTAAATGCAACGTATATTCTCGTAAAATAATACAATATGCATTTAAAATGATCTCGCTTACAACAATCTTGCTTACTTTAAGATTGAATTCGAATGTTACTCTTTAGAAATAAAAAAAAAAACAAGATGTGTGTTAAAAATGCATAAAGAAGATTGGAGAAAATTGGCTTGCTACGAAAAGAAACATTTAAAAAATTCCTTCCAACCTGATTTAAGGACAGATCTGAGATTTCTTTAGTAGACTTTTCAGAGATGTAGAAATTGTAGTAAAGTGATGGTATGAGCAACTTTTGTATGTAATAGGAAGAAAGGAGAGATTTTTCAAAAACACTTT
>JAPDSC010160279.1:0-27429 GCA_026290005.1 Latrodectus geometricus
GAAAAAAAAAAACAGTAGTGTTTTAAGTGTAAGTACAGATTGGAAGTATTAAAAGCCTAAAAAATACAAGAAAAAAAACAGGTTGTAAGTATTAAAAGTCTATACAGAGATAGACAATTATAAATTTATTGCATGATTTGACATAATTATTTATACGACTTCTAGAATTTAAAGAAAAAGAAGCTTGCAATTTTTTCCTCTTCTAAACAAAAGGACAAAATGACGTAATTATCGATGGTAATATTAGCTTTAGGATTTTTTTTTTTCTTCTGGAATAGCTATCAGTTTTTAATGTAGCAAATATGATTACTATATTTAGTAAATATTCGCCATGAAATGCATTCTCACAAACTTCCTCAATTTATTGCAAGCAAAAAACTTCCCGTGAAATATCCCTTCATAGATTTTCAATGCAACTCCCAGCAACCGTACATTGCTCCCTGATCGAGGGTGGCCTTCACTATAATGGGGGTGATAAAGGGAGAAAAGGCTTTTTCCCCCCTCATGACACAATCATTGGCAAGAAAACACGCCATATTTTAAGAAATCTATAGGAGAATAGAAAGACACCACCTTTATCAACTCAAAATAATTAAAAAGTTTTTTTTTTTTTTATAATAATCAGATAATGTAAATATTGATAACAATATCAATAATTTAATAAAACATCAGAAAAAATGAACCATTATTAAAATCAACAGGAAATCAATGATACTAAATTTTTTTTTAATTAGTATTCATAAAAGTCAAATATAAATATTAAAAATCATGTAAATATTATATTCATTCATCAAAAATTTTCACCGTGTATTTAATTAAAACACAGGACAATTTATTTAAACTGTCCTCAGTAATTTTTAGTTGCTTATAAAACTTAGATTTTTAAGTTTTTCATAGAATCATTTGATGAAAGAAAACGCTCTTAAAGAAATGGAGGCATAGCAATACTTTTAGAGCAATGATTTCTACAATTATTATTAAAAAATAAATCACAAATGCTGTGATGCACGAAGTACATGGCTGATGATTAAGTACAATTAAATGCATCTATTAAAATAAATAATGCAGCCATTAAGTTTAAAAATTCAGTAATAGAATTATGGCTTAAATTATTATAAATTACAATGCAGAGATTAATTTCAAATCAATTAGTCATTGTAACATCACATTTTTCTGTGAACTTCTGGATAATTTAATACAATTATTAAATTTTTAAGAAATGTTGTCATATTGAGATTTGGAGTTCTAGCATTTTTTATAAATTCTTCAATAAGAGACTTTTAATTAATAAAATGTTAAGGATTGTTAACTCACTTTTGCAACAGCCACATGACCGCGTAGTACGTTGCTGCTTACGGTCGGCATAGCGAATCATATTGTCGAACAATAATATCCAATCAGTATCTTCATCCCAAAGGATGTTGGTACCATTTGGCGACAAAAGGCCTTCGAAAGATTTCGTCTCACTGGAATCTTCTGATCGACTTTTGCCAGGAAGCAACAACATCTGATCATCGCCGAGCCACAGAGTTGGATTGACACCCGTTGCACCATCTGTGGGAGATTCAGGATATTCCACGTGTTCCTTATGACAACCGTCTTCTGAAAAACTGACCCTCACTTCAGAAATGGACGTTGAAGTGCGCGGGTCAGAAGATTCCAAGTGAATGTCACCAAGAGACGAGTTGTCATCGCTGAGATGGTCCTTGTTTGCACCAACTTCATTGCAACATTTGGAGTCGGCAAAAAATGCGACTTCTGGCATGGTTGGATGGGAACTTAATGCGTCATTCATCCCCAGCAAGGTTTGCGCAGGAGCCACAACTGAGGAGTTTTTACCATGGCTTTTATCACTTTGAGCAAATTCGATATGTGTGCCATTAGAAACAGGCAAAGAATTCGATGTCAACAAACTATCACGAGGTATATTTGCACCTTTCGAAAGGACACTTCCATTGGGCACTAGAGGCGGTTGTTTTGGCGTCGTTGTTGGCATGGATCAAAATATTCCGCAGGTACTTCCCAAACACTTACAGCACCATTCTATTCTAATCACAAAGGCAATGGAAAGGCATAACACGTTTTTTATAAGAAATATATCAAAATAATTCCTCACTCGAAAATTACTGGCAAAATTTTTAAAGAGATGATGTTGATTGCTACGAAATAAAATTTGAATTAAGTTGGTACAGATTTAGGAAAAATGTATTCAGACTTCCCGAGTTGATTTGCACAGGCAGCTTTAATGTAGTAGGATGGCTGTCAGCAGTAGATCACAACAGATATCCTTGACATAAACACAGACGGGTACAAAATTCTCCAATGAGTCAGCATGCCAGATCGAAAACGTGCACTGTAGTGAAAACACTTTCACCCCTAAGTGTTTTGTTTGTAAACGAGGCTACGGTAACCGGCAGTCGAAGTGAATCGCTAGCAGACGCACACTGTTTGTCACCCCTTCTCCCTCACGCCGTGCTCTACGGCATTGTCGCTCCACCCCCCAGCTGTTCAGAGCTCTGCGACAGCCTATCAGAAACGAGCGGTCCGTCGATCACTGAAGAGCATGGTAAGGGACGCGAGTAAAAATTGCAGATATTTATTACAAGATGCATTCGCCTTTCATTTCCCCTCATTGCTTTTACAAAATAAAATATTGTGAGATTAGCTTTAATTAAATCTTTTTGCAGAAGAATGATATATTTATTTTATGCTTGCGATTTTTTCATTAAAACCACTAATAATTTATTTATTAATAATATGAAAATTATTTTTCAATTTTATTAAAGTTTCCAGTTTTTCAATATTTTCAATTCTAAAATCAATTTATATTTAAACTTGTTTAAAAAAATACCTCTGGAAAGACACGATTGTATAACTTTAAATTAATAACTTATTTTTCTTTTATACAAGACAGGATTCCAAAAATGGAAATGTTGGTATTTATATCCATTGAGTTATAAAACACTATATGAGGATTTTGTTTACATGATTGGATCAGTTGAAAAAATAAGTTTTTGTACTTATTTCTTTAAAATGTTTTATATTGATATCAAAACAATTTGTATTGATATTAACAAATTGATATTTGTGAGCTTTAAAAAATATTAGACATCTTAGGCAATTAAAGTAAACTAATAATTTTCAATTGTGTCCATAAATAAAAAAATATCAACCTTATTTGAAATAACGAGTTACTTTTTAAATACTGCAAAATAGAAATAACTCTTCAATAAAAGAAGAAAAAAATCATTTCGCTTCCTTTATTCACAAGACAGGAGAAGCATTCGAGCAAAATATTTGATCAATAAAAAGAAAATTCCCTACGAAAATAAGTCAGTGTGACTAAAAAGCACACAAAAGATTGGAGACCCATTGATAAGATAATCAAACATTCCATAACTTTTTGTTCGTTTTAGCGTGACCTCGTAACATAGAAAAATCAAACAGAAAATCCCCGAAAATGGAAGAATTTCTCTTCTACGGTCACAGATAACAAAAAACGCGAAAAAGTGGAAATCAAATATTTCAACTCATTCGCTAAAGCGAACGATAAAAATGGAAACACAAATGACGTCATCATATTTATTATATAGAGAATGAATTTCCTAAATTATTGCATCTGCTTGTTACAAGCAATAGAGAATTGTTACAAATTTATTTTCCAAAGCAGTAAAAGTATAAATATAATTAATAAAGCAAACAATATTATTTAATGATTTTTTTAAACTATTCTAGAAATGGATTAACATATGGATTTATATCATGTATTAAAATCAAATAAAATTTGAAACTCCCAAGTAAATGCATAAATTGATTAAAAAATATGTAAATTTATTTTTTTTTTAAATTTCAATTAAATTTAGACTCGCAAACTAAAATCTTTACTTTCTTAAAAGTCAAATTTTATAAACACACATTTAAATGAAAAATGTAATGATGTTGTAGTTTTAAAGTGGAAATTATATATTCATTTAATAAATAATCTTAAATAAATCAGGAGAACTTAAAAGTTGGCTTCCTATATTTTTCTGAAAATGTTGCTGATTGATTAAATAACGGAAAACATTCGACTTAAAACCCATAATGAAGGTTGGAGAATGTAATAATTTATAACCTTAGCCATTTCTTTCACAAGATGGTTAATATGATTAGTTCCATTACTTACATTTCACAGTGATTTCTAAGTTTCTATAAATATCTACATACATAATGTGGGAGTCGAACTGACGAAACTTTGAACTAAAAGTCGGGGTACTGTTCGTACACAACGGAGCCGTTACTTAAGAATTGATGAGCGTTCCTTTTTCTTTCTAAAAATCGACTTGCAAGCACGATGCTTATCTGGTCAATTTGCGGCAGCTGTAAAATAAAATTTAAGTTTGATCAGGGTCATGGGTTATTTAGAAGGAACATTTGCCCTTCGTTAAAAACAAATAGACATTTAAATGTAAATTTTAATAAATCTGGTGCTACCCAGCCGCGCGTATCTAACAAACCTTCAGTCCCGTTCATTCAAGCATTTTACAAAATATTCTGAATGAAAGAGTAACTTGCAACCAAATCAAAAGAGCGCCGAAATGGATTACACAAAACGGAATTTTAACAAAAAGAATGCGGTTTGATTTCTGAAAGATTATATTTGCATAAACTTTAATCAACGCTAAGCGATTGAGCAATTTCGATATCCGAGAAAAGAATGAGGTAACGAATTCATCAGAAGAAAGGAATCTCAATGAAGCCATACTAGAAAATACTGATGGTCGATTAAATAAGACATCAATATAGCGGCAAGCTTCACGCAATCAGAATTCGCCTGCTTTTACAAAGGAGCAAGTTAATCGAAATTCGATACAGCCGTTACAAAGTGAAATGAGATTTCAGTTCTAACGATTGCTATCACTTAGGATTGAAAAAATAACCGTTAAACAGCCAACTAAAAATTTTTTTAAGTAGATTTTCCACGAGAATAGTTACAAGCTAGAAATGAATATGGAATTTCCATAATAGAAGTTTCTTTTCGAAAATGAATGACACAGGGGAAAAAAATGCAGCCTACCATATTCAATTACATGGATTATAAAATAAACACGTTAAGGAAAAAATAAAATCAAAATGTTTTGAAACACAACCTGATATTTTTCTTTTTTTACTTTGCTCTTAATTTCGCTTCAAAATATAAAATCTCAAATTGCAAGCACAAAAATACTGAATGGTAAAAATTGAAATACTCAAAAATTCTCTGAAGTATTTGAACCGGTTTGTCCAACCTGAGGATAAAACTTCGGTTCGTGATTTTTCTTAGGAAATGTGGAAAACGTCTGCCAACATCGACTGAATTGAAGTACATTGCCGGTTGTTGTGTGATGGATCACACATGTGTGCATGTGACTACTGAAAAGATGATTATTACGAAATGTACTAGTTCTTACAATTATTTTTGAGCAAAATTTAATAAAATCTCCTGTAATCATCCGGTCAGTGAATTGTCTGAAACTTGCAATTAAAGGATTTTAGCTTAAAAGTAATGACTAGGACAAACGTTGATAGTTAAAATTCTAAGTTATTAGAGCTTTTTACGAGAAAATCAAATTTACTTATTTTGAATTTAAATTTTTGTATGAACAAAGGTCCAAGTAGTTATTCAATTTAACACCTACTTACATGACACAATCAGCTCAGTTCGTTTATCTTGAATCTACTTAAAAGAGGAAAATGTAGTAAAACTAAATCAAAGAAAATATGCAGCAATCATAACAAAACATAATAAAAGTTTGCGCATTCCTGAAATTCGAATCTTCTTACTGGTAGCTAAATATACTGTTTTTCAAATGCATTTTATTTTATGCAAATTGTGAGAAACCATGTCACGTAAGAAAAATCTAAATTATTTTTTTGGCAGAAAAAAATCCTTAATTTTTAAATATGAAAACAAAGTATCCGAGCTAGTTAGGGTTATATTTGAAAGATTATAATGTATGGGTTATTGTATGATTGTCACGTCATCCTGACAACCAGATTTCTAACTAGCGATCTATATTGTCGGATACAGGGCAAATCGTTTTGAAATATTCTGATGACGTTATAACCGGAAACAAGAAAAACACCGAGTTCAAATTAATGTTCGAACAAATGGATAAACTAGACATAATCCTGTTTTCTGGAGAGTGAAATATCAAGCACGATGCTTAGTAGTTAATAAAGCTGATCAAATACTTTTAAGTATTTAAAAAACATACATAGAATTCAGGAAAATTTATAAATTTCAATTTTTATGGAAATGACTAATTATTTTATTAATAAAATTAGAGAAATAAATAATAAAAAGAGAGCTGAATAATCCAAAAATATAGGCGTATTAGACGACAATATTATTCCCAATAGTCACACTCATATATTAAGTTATGCATATCATATTAAGATTGCTCGCACACAAAAGTTTAAAGTGAATTATGAAGCAATACAAACATTCAACTGACGAAATATTTAACCTGGCGTTACATATACTGTCTGATCATCAATTAACGCTATTGCAGACGATTCGGGCCAAGTACTTGTATGTACCACGTTTTGTTTCAGAAAAATTAAAGGTATTAACTGATAGCTATTTTTTTAAATGTCGTAACCAAAATCTATGCTGCGGTACTAAAACAGCACTGAATTTTTCAATTTTAATGCTGAAGGAAAATAATTTCAATTTATGAACATAAAAACTTAGTCAAATATTAAATTTTGATTTATCATCAAATGATCAGACTCAATTATGTTACTTTAGGAAAGAAAAAAGGTTCTTTCAAAATTATAGATTAACATTTAGGAAAACAAAAGAGAATATAACCTTCTACATTACTAGAGTTTGAATATAGAAATATTTAACAATAATCATTAAGATATATAAAGAATTTTGAAATAAAATAACTATCGCTTGCAAATACATTTTGACCACAATAACAAAATAAAGAACTTATTTTTAGCTAGCGAAGACTGCAAACAGTGATTTGGCAATTTCTGTATTCCCCCTCAATCCCCAACTCAGATCTTTAACAGCGTCCTGCATTCGGATCTGCGCTTTTTCCGATACGTCAGATTCGAACAAACGTGCCTCGCCACATTCATTAAACACCTTCTATACTCCACGTGTACTTTTCAATCCAGACGTTAAATATGGAATTTTCCAGCAAAAAATTCCTTAAAGGAAACTTAAAATTGATGAGGGAATTATTTGTTATGTACTATAATAACAAAAAAATATGAAAAAGAAATTTAGTTAATATTAAGTTTTAACAGAATAGCATTTACAATCTGTTAAAGAACCATTTTGAATATGAGCACAAATGATATTACATTTCTGAATGGGAAAGAGTTTTTATTTAATTAAAAATTATTTTCTATTAATATGACTCAACAAATCTTCATGGCGCATATATTTCCACAACACAATGGAGTAGGTGCACTCAGTAAGAGAGTAATTACAATTTCTGTTGGCAGATTTATTTAGGTATTATATTACACCAATTATATTTTGGGTAAAAAAGAGGTAAAATTAAGTGGCAATAATTGATTTCTGAGAAATAAAAATCTTCTAGCTGGAAATGATCTCCTACAGAAATACAATGTCTATGTGGCTTCCAAGCCATGAGAACATTTAATTGAATTTAGCTCCTGATTACATTCTAAATTCAAGTTTTTTAAACTTGAAGTTAGAATGTAACTAGAATGCAAACAGTCCACTCAATACTGGATATTTTTAATAAGTTTACAAGCATGTTACCTTTTACAGTCATGTAGTCTTTTTTCAAAATCAACTTATGGTTCTCTGTTTTACAGAATTGATTATAATTAATTTATTTTCTGTAGAAAATTCTCTTAATTGTTTCATTTTCTACACTTAGATTTGGTTATAATAGATATGAGTAAATTTTTCTCCATTCTTTAAGTTTATTGCAAACTGATTTCACTATAATGGGTCCAAATGCTAACCTGTAATATTATATACTATATGACATATGATAATAATATTTTAAGTTAGTTTTTTATATTAAAAATATATAAATAATATCACCTTAATAAGTTAATGCAATGTATTTGATTTCAATTTTAATTAGCAATCAATGATGATGGATTTCATATACATATGAAATTTTTATTATTCCCCAGAACTATACTAAATATTTTGTATTCCATTCTAATATATACTCAAGTCATTATGGAATTATTCTGTAACGATGTCACTTAAAAATCCCTATATTTTTTATTAAATAAAATACTGAAGGAGCTGTTTTATGGTGATTAACAAGAATTTAAAAGTTGTGCCTTAAAAAAGGGGAAAAGGTATTTTTTATTCCACAAGATTATTCATATGATGCATAAATGATGGATGTAGTATTTTTTCTTTGAAATTTACATGTTGATATTTTAATTTAGAAAATTATACATTTCTCATGTATACAAAAATTCAAGATATCAAAAATATTAAATAAGAAGAAATGCAATAAAAGTTATCCTATATACAATTTACAAATTATAGCACATGCAAAAAAATATAAAATTCTGCACATGCTATTGTAAATTGTAATAGTTCAATAAGTTTAATTTGCATTAATTCCATGATAGAAAAGGAATTCACAAATTGTTAAAGGTCAAAGCATTAATCAATCTGTATATTACTTGGTATCTGATTGGTATCTTACATATAATTAAAAATACCTAAAATGTATTTAAAAATTTCAGGCAAAGAAGCTTACCAACAGAAAGATACATACTCCATTACTAGGATAGTTCAAATCCTTTCAGCAAAATTTTATGTCACTGATTAAAATTGAAGATTTTAATTAGTGACATAAAATGAAATTTTAAATTTGTAGCTGTTAATTTGCATAAAGAAAACAAATTAGAAACTATTTGTTTCATATATAATCTGTTCATGGTGTAGTGATCATGTTTTGCATTCCAAAAGCAAGGGTCTGCGATTCTATCCTTGGGTTGATAAAATTGAATACCAACTAAACACAAGGAGTTTTGTGTTAAGCAGATCACCTAACCAGGACATACTTTGCACCCCAGAGCCCTGGCTCAAAAAAAGAGATATGGATACTGTAGGCCTGATGTCTATAAGATTGTTGGGTAACTGAGTTTAGTTTAATAGTTTTGTCTAAAATATGAAGTCAAATATTTCTATACTGTCTATAATTGGAAACTTCATTTAAGAGAGAATTCTTATTTCGAAATTATAATTTATTTAATACTGAATTACAAAAGTTCATATCTAAATGAAAATAGAAAAGCATTGAATAGATTATAAAAACAATCTACAAAATATCTAGACAGTACTCCTCTGATTGGTTTCAAATGGTTTTCATTAATGTGCAAAAAAAAAAAAAAAATAAAATAAAATAATAAAAATAAAAAAAATAAAATAAAAAATACAGTTAAACCTATTTTATCAAATCTAAGGAATTAAGAAAACTCTAGAAATGATTCATTACATCCAGTTTTTCAAAAATCATGAAGTTACTTGCAGTTGCATTCTCTTTCTATTTTAAACAGGGGCTTTAATCCTAAAATATGTAACAAAGTGGATTTGGCGAGATGAATAATATTTGTGAGAGCGATAGTTTTTTCCCCGGGCTTCATCCCAGGAATGGGTAAGGATACCAAACACGCCCTATATTACTGCTCCAGAATAGAATTGTTTAGAGACTCTATGACATATTCCAACATGTATGATTAGTTTACAGTTAACCCGGTTTTTTTTTAAGCTTATACTTTTGTTTTTTTCTAAGCTTATTTTTAAATGGTAGTACGTATGAGAGATTTTGATTTTCTCACAGTTTATAGGTTTATTAGATATTCTAAAGATGTTGTAATTTTATAAAGTTATTGAACTTGTAATTTTTATTTTTTTAAGTTATTTTCAAAATAATTTTTTAAATTTGGAGTACGAGGAAAATTGATGATTAAGTAATTACTTCTACTGTGTATTATATTAAATTAGCCATTTTCTAGAATAAAATAAGAATAATTAAGTATTTTGTCAAAATATTTGAGATGAGCTTCTAGTTGAATTTACTTTAAATTAGAATGATGCCATTGCAAGATTGAATCCAGTGGCTAGTTAATTAGAAATTTGAGATTTCATACAAATGTTATTTGCGTTATTGATTCAGATATATAGCACAGTTATTGCTCTTTGACTTTGTTCTATAAGGTTTATTAATGTGCTTATATTCTTTTGGTTAATTAAAAGGAAATTTAAAAAAAATGAGTATGATTATATTTTATTGACCATGTGAATAATAGTACTGATTTTTAGAGATTTATATTTGTTTTGTAAAATATGTGAAGTTTAATTTACAAAATTTAGTTTTGCAGTTCTTTACTAAGTAAATATAATAAAATATTGGAAATTTTGATATCTGAAATTGAAAACAGCACAATCAGGATTTTGAACACTACTGTGACCTTTTGTCAATTTGGCTAGATTTGTAGAGTTATTGTTTTTAGACATTTTGAGTTTGTAAAATCTTGTAATTTAACCATTGGTAACATTTTTGAAAATAGCACCAAACGTGTTACATGTACAAGTGTTACAATATATGTTACATATACAAGTGTTACGTGTTACAAGACTTTACAATAATATTGTGTAATAAACACAACATTAAATTATTATTACATTGATAACTATTAATCTAAAATTGGTGAAATATGTTTGCTTATGATTGAAATAACACTATTACTTATTTGGAAATGTTTGAAAAATTACATTTAATTTCAATTTTTTAAACTAATTTATATTTAATTAATTTTTCAATTAATTTTTCAATTTCTATTTATTTTTTAAGCTACCCAAATTTTATTTTTAACTTTTCTTAATCCTTTGGTAAATAATTATTCCATTTTTTCAATTAGAATCTATTATTATTTTAATTTTTTTATTTTTTTACCACAAAGCAGAAATCTAATTTTTTTTTCTACATAAAAAGATGAATCATCTTTCACATTAAATGATTTGTCAGCATATATAAAGTTAAAAAGATCATTTGAAAACTTATTTGTAGGTCATTCATAATTTTTAAAACATTTAATTTCATACTTTTTCAGAAAATAATTCATATTAATAAAAATCTTTGATAAGAAATTTTCAGAAGGAAGGAAATAAAAATTATTAAAACTGCCCTATTTATTTCATCATGTCCAAGAAGTCTGTTTGAAATTTTACTCAAAGTGAAAAATAGCATTAGCAAGAGTTCATGTCTAATCAACTCTCTAAAATTATCTAGGGTTATTACAAAAGTAGAAATACTCAAAACTTCATTTTTCTAAAGTTTGTTAATTAACTGATTGAAATTTAAAATCATTAAACCCAATATTGGTTAAATGTAATAATTAAACATTGGTTTTTTCATTTCAATTAATTTCACAAAAATGGAGGTCTACTTTAAATTATGCATATGAATTTTTTTTCATTTGGAGTAAATCTGATTTACAAATCTGATTTCAGGGAAAAACTTTTGACACAAAAACAAAATAGATGGCAACCAAATCCAGAAATGCAATAAAACAAAGCTTTAATGCTACTTTCATTCATTCATACATACACCCATAATTTGATAACATTTATCAACCTCTTAGTTTGAATAAATGCTTATAATTTTAAAGCAAAACAGTATAAATAACAAACAAAAATAATTGTATGCAGAAACAGTTCACAGTAAGGAAAAGTATAAAAAATAAGATGCCTAAGAAATAAAAGATGAATTTACAACATATAATGTGCAGTTACTTGAGAGAAATTTGTGAATAAATACATAGAAAACAAAAATTGGGGCCTACATTATGGTTTGTATACAAATAAAATATATTTAATTAACTAGCCTAATAAAATATATTTAACTAACTTAATATTTTCTGTACGTGTGTATCAATAAATTTCATATACTTATTTTTATTGAAGACAAGATCTTAAAAAGGACAAACATAAAACTGAATTGTATTTAGAAATAATTTTAAATAAAAATTAGTGATCTTAAACACATATACACATTACAATTTAAAAATTTTTGAAGATCAATAAATTCAAGGATCTGGTCTGAAAAGATCAGACTGGGTAGATATAAGAAACATAACAAGTGTAAAATTAAGCATGACAATTTCTGACTTCATTAATTTTAAATCAATACATTCATTCATTAAAATCCAAGTAAAACTAATAGTACATAAAAAATATTGAGAAAGTACTCTATTTCTAGAGATGTCTTGGGGCTTATAAAGAATATACTTGATTAATAGGATGTTAATTTTAAGTAGTCATTAATTACATTAAACATTCATGAAAATCTCCATCCAAAAATGTTATAACACCTTACAAAATTAATTCAGTAGTATCTAGAAAACAATTCCCTCTTTCATAATGGATGCAAATATTAGCTAAGAATTAATTATTGATTTATGCATTTTTATCTTCCTAATTCCTTTAAAAAAAAAATTAAAAAAAAAAGAATATTCGTGAAAATCATTTGCAATTAAGCAGTTATTACAATATTAGTAAAAATAGCAAACTTGATTTTTCACACATTCTAACATTGAATTTAAAGTTATAAATTGTTCAAGTTTTCTTCAATATCGTAAAAAGATTGATTTGCCGATTTAAAGTCAAATGTTAAAGTAATTTCATGCAAGAGCAAGTTTTTTAGACTATATTTTCACAATAAGAAGTAAAATATATTTAAATATTTTGTGTTAAGTGTAAAAATATTTAAATGTTAAATATTTAGTAAAATTTAAACTCTGCTTATAATACTTAGTAACCAAAGAGTTTATTTCTGGCATATCTATCACACGATTCCCCACAAATCACGTAGTTACAATTTTCAAATAGTTCTCAATCACCAATTGTCATAGAAAATATAAAATAATTACTTTTTTCACTTGAAGAATTGTTGATACATAACAGTTCCTTTGACTTAAAATAACATTCATAAAGAAAACATTGATTTAAAAAAAGATAACATTTTATTCTACAATAAATAGGGGTTTATTTTTATAGAGTCAGTATTTACAAAAAATATTCATTTGATATAATTAATCCTGGGAATTTTTATTTTTGTTATGGAATAAAACTTAGATTTTTCTAATTTCATCTATTTTTTTGCAATTAATTCCAAAACCAGTTGCATTACATTTCTTACGTATAAATGCAAATGATAAAATTCTTAGCATTTTTCAGAGCTTCACAATCTACAGTTTCTAATATAAAAAACACAATGAATTTAAATAATAATAATAATAATAATAATTACTTCATAGCATAACAAAAGAATCAACTTCTGAAAAAACAATTTTTGTAATCACATGATTACAATTTAAATTACTATTTTAATATTATGTTATTTAACAAAAAACATCTTTGATGCTAGTAAATTTTTAATAAGAGATTTTGTATTAATTATGGTTGAATACTTGTGCAAAAAAATAGGTGGGGGGGGGACACAATTTTTTCTCCATAATATCCCATGTAAAAACAGCCATTAAAATTTAATTTTTATTACAGTCACATTTGTCATGCAAATTTTTTAATGATTAAATGACTGACCTAATATTTTGCAGAAAAAGATTAAAATCTTAATTTAAAAAATGAATGAGGATACAAAACCACAATAAAGGACAAAATTTATCATAAAATATACCATATATGTTTGTTTAATTAATATATTAATAATCACATATAGTCAACTTTAACAAGCCATACAATTCATATAATAAATGAGAAAATGGAAAAAAGCACCCTTTTTAACTTTCTTGAAGAAAAAAATGACATTGACTTTTAAATTAATTCCTTTACTATTTCATAATAAGTTTTGACAAACCAAAACAGAACTTAATCATCACACATTAATGTTTCATAACTTTTTGATTGCAATAATTAACAGCAATAAAATTAGAAAGTCTTTTACTAAATACTTAGTCTAATATTTTTTTATTACTTCATTTTATTTTCTACAAAATTAACATTCCTGCAATATAAAATATTTACTAATTGAAAGATCAAAGAACTTTAGCTTTTTACAATTCCTAAGGAAAACAAAGATACAAATAAATTTTTGCCTTACCTCCTCTTTCAACAGCAGATGGAAGCAGTGCTCCTGCAGCTTTGACTTCATCAAATTTTGTGAATAAGAGTTGCAGCCTGAAAATTAAAAATGTGAATATATATCATATTGTATTTAAATATAAGGCTGTAAAAATCTCAAAGCAGTTTCTGACTAAAATAAAAAACGTAAAATATGTTCAATTTAAGTTCTGAAAAATTTAAAATTCAATAATGACTTTTATAGAGAATTTAGTATCATTAAAAATATGTATTATGCTAACTCTAATATAAATAATTAGATACATTAAAATTCTTATTAATACACATTTTATCAGACATTAAAAAGAAGAACATCTTAAAAAAAATGGGATACTAAAGTAATAAGTAAAAATATTAGCATAATATTTAAATTTTATAAGCAACCTTAATTGAAAAAAGAATAAATAAAACACAAAAAAGAGCTAATTTAAGCTATGTTTAATTCAGATGATAAAATGAAAGGAATTCCATAAAAATAAAAAAATCTAAATAAGTATTATAATCAGTTAGGCCAGTAATAGCCTAATGTCATTAACATCAGACTATTATTGGCTAAACAAGCTGATTAAAAAGCATGAAGTAAGAGCTTTGATGATAAAGTTGACATAAATTACATGTGAACATAAAATATGATTCAATATCAAATTATTTATAATAAAATGTTATGTAGTGGTTCATAAAGCTTTATTTTTATAATATAAATGCTAAATTTAATAATTTACAATTTTATATTGATAAAAAAAAATTATAAATACAATCTACAATTAACTAACTGGAAAAAGTAATTGGAAATTTTCAACAATTTTGCTTTAAAATTTAATCCATCTTTGTCAAAAAAGTATAAAATAAATCTGAAAAATTAAAAATCTATAAATAAAAATTTATGCCAATTAGAGAATTGCAATTTTCTTTCAAAATTTGAAATTTTCCAGGAGACAAAAAGTAGAAAAAAACAATTCATCAAAATTTTTTAATAAGTTTTAAATTTATCATAAAAGGCAAAAATCATGAAAACAAAAACTTTAAATTTTTGCTTAAAATCTTATTAAAATATAGCAACCATTTTACCAAAAAGGGATTTAAAAAAAAAGGGGGGGCACGAAATACATAATACTTTGAAAATATTGCTCTGGTGTTAGTTGCTGAAATAATTTTTGTGGAATAAGCATACAAAATATACTGAAACAGTGCATAATTAGAAATTGTAACAAGTTTGTCAAGTATTGATTTTTAAATTATTATTAAATGAAATATTAGCAGTATTTACATTAGATAAATTTCATTCAAATCTAAAACAGAAGAAAACTATTACAGACCCATTATTACATAGAACATATTAAACAAATTTCAATTTTAGTGATTAAATAGTATTATGGTGAAAAGTAATTATATTAAGTAAAAAATTAAACTTTCATTACAAAAGGAAGAGAATAGGAAATAAAATTTTTATTCAAATGTAAAAATGATTAAAACACTCACTTTGGTGGTGGAATTCCAGCTCTTTTTGAGACATCATGTCTGAGTCTTTCACCAACATGCTTGTAAACATGAACTAATG
Source organism: Latrodectus geometricus (assembly GCA_026290005.1). Classification (NCBI taxonomy): domain Eukaryota; kingdom Metazoa; phylum Arthropoda; class Arachnida; order Araneae; family Theridiidae; genus Latrodectus; species Latrodectus geometricus. Next base: position 15,687 of record JAPDSC010160279.1, read on the forward strand.
TTGTCATAGCTGTATCTCTTACCTGAAAGAAATGTCAAACATTTAAGAAAGTATATTTTTATTTTTAAAAGAAAATTATAAGAGTGATAATTTTCTGAATATTAATAGAATGTTTAACTAATTATGAAAATAACATGTAAAAATGTCCACATTGAAAAATTTTTTAATACGTTATGTGACATTATTATATCACTTTACAAAAATAGAATACAGAGAAGTAGCATACTTAGAAAGCAAAGTTTCTTTTTATACAGACTAAAAGTAATGTCAGATCAATCCTACGAAATACATTTCAATGAAGAGTTAAATTTATGTTAAAAAAATTTATTTTTTCTTATGACTACAAAAACTTTATGTTTAACCGACTCAGTGACACAGAAAATTTCAAGTATCTGTGAAAAATGTTTCTACTGTAAAACCAGATATACTACTTTTTCGTTCCACAGCCACTTTCCCAAAACTATACAAAAATCGTCGACTGTTTCCCATTTTCATTGGGAATATTTCCTAGCCCCCTGAAAACTGTCACATCGCTCAATTTAGAGGGAAAGGATGTCACTTACAACTAACTATCCTATCTAGGATTGTATGTATTTACCAATTTGCCAGAAAGAATTGTACATCCCAATAAAAGTGGTTAAAACGGAAACGTATATCTTATTTTTGTATAAAACTTAAAAAAATAAATAAATAAATAATAATAATTAATAATAAATAACTGTTTTTTGTGTAATTGAAAATGATTGAAGAAATTCCTCAGTGTTTTTAGGTTGACTTGGTAAATAATATGAAGTTCAAAGAAAAGCTGTATCCACAAATTATGATGTTTTAAATTTCTTATGCAATTTAATTAAGAAAGTTGCTTGTCACATTTTCATGTATATTTATTATTTTCTCTATAATGGAAATTTCCCTTTTTGAATGAGACACATAAGTTTTTCAAATTTTTATTACAGTAGTATAAAATGTGATGTTAGTAAAAATACATTTTCTCACATTATATTTTTCTTAACACAAGCAAATTTTTATTTTATATGAATACATTTCTATGTAGTAATCAGTGTGGTAAGTTCTATGTATAAATCAGTGTTTACATGAAATCAAAAAACCCTTATTATTTTTCAATTTTTATAATGTTATTTTCAAAAAAAATAATTAAAGGTTTTTAATTTTATTTATCTAAATGTTTTGAGTTTAAGCAATTAAACATAAGAAAAATTTCATAACAATCTGAATAAATATGTGTAATGTTTAGAGAAATTCTTGGTTTATACTAAATCATAAAAATTATTTTCATCTTATATTTAAATATTTAGAAAAGTTTTTTTGCCCAAAACAATTAAAAAGAATTAATTTTCATTCGTGTATTATTGTTTATGAAAATACAATTCTTTAATGCAAAATACATGTAGATAAACTTGCATTAACATTGTTCTGTATAAATTAAATTAAAGAAATTTTAACACATAGTTATATTTGCTGATTGTGTACTTTCTTAATTATGATATTTCTTATGTATTTACATTCTAAAACATTATCATTTGTTACTTTTACAATTTTTTTCTTTTATATTAAAAATATTATTTAGATATTTTAACAAGATATTTATTAAATTAAAGTTTTATTTTAATCGAAAATAATTCCAAGTGATAGACGAAAAATAAATTGTGTAAAAAACATTATTTGTTAAATATTCAATATATTTATTCTCATGAACTCAAAATAATATTCTATTATTATGAAGCAATCTGGTGAAATAGAAAATAACTTTGAAACTTAAAGGAATTGAAATTAAATTTTTTCAATAGATGTGACAAACTTTTTTTAAGAAAATTTTCCAAACACTTTACATTATTTGAGAGAGAGAGATTATTTCCGTTTTTATTATATATTTCCTTTCATCTGGAAATACATTTTTCTCAATTCTTTGAATTAAACACTTTGATAGACCTCATAGTGATTTGAAAAATATATACTGCTATTTAGAAATTTATACTAATAGAAGAAAGAGTTAGTGTGTTGCATTGCCTATAAGCTCAGATTATATGTAACATGAAGGCGAACAATTGATATAATTGAATGATAAAAAATTTAGCAATGTACTTCAAGCAACGTTATTCTGTCACATTGATTCCATTTTAAAAGTTACAGAAGTAGAAACTTAATAATTACTTAATGCAAGTAAATAAATATTTTTCAAACCCTTTTAATATTATAATACTTTCAGCACACAAAGCAAAGCTGACTTAGACTATTTATACATTTCGAGAATTCAATTGTCTAAATGAATTAGAAACTTATTAAATTTAATAATTTATTTAATTTTTTTAACCAAACTTAAAATATATATTACTTATGCTCTTTTTCCCAATACACAAGTTTTTTTTTTTATTTTTTTATTATTATTATTATTTAAAAGCTTTCAAGCCCAAATTTATTTGCAAAATTGGTTTTGTCAACTCGTAACTGAACAACCTTAGATAAAATATCACTTGTAACAACACATGAAAATTAACTTCATTTGTTTATCTGAATTGAAATATATTTCAATGAGTACTACTAAGTAGCTTAAACTGTTTCGTTTAATTTATTCCAATATAAATAAAATATTTTGTTTTTTCACAAGTGCATTACTCGAATTTTTTAAATATTAGTCTAGCGTTCATGAGCTGAACTTTATGTATAATTATAAATAAAAACAAAAGAATCCTTACAAATTAATTTGGCAAAATCACTGTAAGAGAAAAACGTATAAATTTATGATGAATTTCTATTGACTTATATTTAAATTTACACAATATAACATATAACAAAATACTAAGAGGTTATTACTTCATTATAAAAATATTTTTATGAAAAGTTCTTGCATTCGCAATATTTTAATATATTACAAATGCAAAACCTTTATATAATTATCATATATCTCTTCTATATAAAGTTTCCTAATTAAAGGAACATTATGTATAATTGAGAATTGTTAAGATTCTTCGCGAATTTCTCTTTCTTTTAATTGATTAGAGACATTTTATTATCATTCATAAAAAATATTTGTTATATTTTTTATAAAAATTTGTCTTTTCTTTAAATAGGAAATTATATACAATATAAATTTTAAATCATTTTTTATAATTTCTTTTTAGGATTGGATTCATTAGATTTAAGATTTGATTTTTTTTAATTTCAAAAACTAAATTGAAAGAATTTATTGATTTACTTATGATTTTTATTGATCTAAATTTCCGAAAATACTTTTGAATGTAATGTTCTCTGTTAGTTCTTAGTTATTACAAAAGTAGAATATAATCATCAATTTGTGGCAATAAATTATGGCGAGTAAGCAATATCTCATCTATTTAGAATAATCAAAAAGCTTTATTTACATAAGTAATCATTCTCCCCTTTCATTCTTTCCCTGACTAACAGGAAACATGCTTAAATCGTAAAGGAAGTCACACATGAATAGTTTTCTTCCTGGAAACAAACTCCTCTCACGTATATAAGAATCCGTTTGAAATAGTATTGTTGAGAGAGATTATTAAAAAGACCTTGTAGAGGGTATAGTCTCTTAATTTAAAATTTGAATTTTTATTGAGAGATATAAGTTTTCTTAGTGTATTTATTCTTTATTTCATTGATTAAAGACATTTTACTATCATTCCTAAAACTTATCTCAATTGTAATTTTCATGAATTTATTTATATTTTTCATGAATAACATTTTAATGACCCAATAAATCGTATATGAAATATACCATTTTATGTTTAAAAGATAAATCAGAAAAATTAATTTCTAATTTAAATAAGACGATTAAAGATTTTACATCAAGAAATTCTCTGGCTAAGAATATTATATTTAAAAATTTCTTTTATATCTAATGTGGACTGCATTAAAGATAATTATTTGTAGAATTAACGTATGAATAATTTGCCTATTTTAAAAATAAATTTGGTAATAAAATAATTACTTTCTATAGGTTAAACGTTTAATTGATTAGATGTAGCATAAATGTGATTTCAACTAATCACTAATACACTATTTCTAAAGGATCATTCAATTTCACACACCTTTTAAAATAAAAGAGCTAAAAATATTTTCTACATTAAAAATTTTAGCAATACAATTCTAGTAAGGATTTTTATTTTCATAAATTCCTTACTAGTAATTTATTGTTACATCATGTAGAAAAATTATTACATGTATGCAAGTAAATAAAAAAATATATAGAATAAAATGACAGCAGAACAAAGATAATGTTAGAAATTTTGTAATTTCATTTTTACAGGAGAAAATTTCCAATCACGTAAGATTCTTCAGAAATACTATCTCTTTAATATTGATATATATTAAAATAATGACTTTATATGATGTAACAGTAAATATTATTAATGTATTTTTTAATATTACTTTTAATTAAAAAAGGAATAATAGTTAACACATAATATTATATAATATATAACATATAATATTATCGGCTCTAACTCTCATGACAATCATGTTACACCACTGCCTTAAAATGATACTTCTGTTTTATTATCAATATTTGAAGAGTATGTTAAAAGAAATTAGAGTAATAATGAAATAAAATGTATTATGCAGAGAGTAAACTTAAAAATAATTTTTTCGTAATACACAAAAATAAAAATGCAAATTAAATGAATTATGATAATTAGAACTTAAAATATTATTAACTATAGAAAATCCATCGATTTTACTATTACTGTCATGTGTTCCTTCACTGGTATTTAAATAAATTCCATTTACGAAATTTTTGTTTATTTCAGTAATAACTAGTTGATAAAAAATGACATTAAAACAATAAAATTGAATTAAATTAACTAAAATGTATGAAATAATTACTATAAGAAGGAAAATATTATCAAAATTTAACTTAGAAAAAAACTCAAGTGTTAGTAATTTAAAAGTGCATACAGATTTAAAATTTTTGTGTAGTAAAATCGCCTAAATCAATTAGCTTAGGAACTAAAATAAAAAATAATATATATTGTATAAACTTGCATTTTATTTCTAAAGTACCAATTGACAGATTATTAAATTTTGAAGTTGAATCTTGGCGAAAAATAATCATTATTTTAGATATTTGGTGTAAAACTCAGGCTTGGTTTTAGTCTTCAAAGATAAGTCTTCAAGGAGAGTGGTTTGATTGATTAAGAAAGATCAATCAAACCACCGATTAGGGGGAAAGCAAAAATAAGTGGTTTTTACTATGTGGAAATATACGTCGCGGCCGTTTTCAGTGAAAACTCTGCGACGTATCTCTGCCGTCGCAGGCCGCTTTCGAACAGGAAAGTTTCGACGTAACCCTGCTGTCATGAGCCGCTTTTCGACCAGTTTATTGCGACATAAGAGATACGTCACGGACGCTGAGTCGGTTAAATGAAATATGATTTCTATGATTTTTAAAAATTTAAAAAAATATAAAAATTCATATTGGGTTTTAATAGTTAAATTTATAGTTTAATGTTAAGTGATTAGTACTTTAAAAAAACTAGCAACTGTTTTAAATAATATTTATCATTTAAGCAAGTATAAATCACAATTTTTAAATAACAAATTTACTTTACAAAACAAAAAAGTTATTTCTTATCATTTTAAATTTATTCACATAAAGAACATACTAAACATTGCATTTATATAAATGAGCAAATTTTTCCCTCATAAAAGATACTATATAAAGCACAATTAAAATTTTAAACCTCTGTATATTGCCAAAAGGAAACAAATCTTTTAAAGAAAAAAAAATAAGTTTTCTAAAAATGAATTACAAAATAATCTCGTATGACTGTATAAAATATTATAGAACTGTATAACTATTTCATTCAAAAATAGTTTGGAAAATAATATTGGCCTTTTTTTCAGTATAATAAAATCAAACATTTATTTGACACTGAGATTTTTAATGTACTATAAAAATATTTTTAAACATAGTCTAAAGAAAATACTGATTACAAAAAAATAACCTATATATTTGCAATTTCATTTTAAAAGATCTTTTACTAGAAAGTTAACAGGAAGTTTCTTAATGCAGCTCTCAAAATCTAAAAGCTTGCTATCTATATTCCAGAAATACGAAGCAATGTAGATTTTTGGCTGAGAAAAGATTGCATTAAGTGTTTTCTAACATTGTAGAATGTCACTATAAATAACAAGCTAGTAGAAGTAGTTTTGCTATATTTAAAGCCATGATTTTGTTAGTCTTGTTTACCAAGGAACAGTATAGAGACTAAATGTAATTTAAATAATATTTTTAGAAATTTGTACGAAGTTTAATAAATTTAATCCTACGGGAACATTTTACTTATTCATTAATATAACTTTCCATATCATTTTTCTTTACACCAAAATATAGGTGAATTAAATTTGAAGAAATACTTAAGAAATGTAATTGAAATATAGTGTTACATATGTTTTATATCAATATGATCAAATAAGAAAAGAGAATTTAGTGAACATTATAATTTAAAAATTTATATTTACATATATTCTAAACAAATTTATTTGGTGAAATTTTCTAAACTGTACACACAATATGTGTGTGCGTGTGTGTATATACAGTCAAGCCTCATGCAACGCGATACTCTCAGAAAGCGGCTTCCATATTACGTGGAGCTGAAATCGCGACAGCCCTCCTATAACACGGTACTCCTACAGTGCTGTTTCCAGTCAACAACATCCTATCAGTTCTCTTCGTGCACTCAATGAAAGGTTTTAACTGTATATGATATGACTTGTCTCAAAGCTCTTTCACAGTACGTCTCGTTGGTGACCAATTCTTTCTAAAATTTCGTCTGCAACGAATTCTAAAATTCAATTAGCTTTTTTTGTGGTTTATAATTGAACAGCATTATACAATACTGTAAGTAATATTCTTCCTTTGTTCTAATATAATAATAATAAAGTAATTATTAAACCTAGATTTGCATCATGTCAAACACAAAAGAAACAAGGAAAGGATTAAAAATAAAGTTTACATTGCTTGATAATTAAATCCAAATTTTAAATCACTTAGAAGGTGGGGGGGGGGGGAATATTGTCTGTTGCAAAATCAACAAATTTGAATGAATCTACAATTCTAACCTTAAAGAAAAATGCAGATAATATAAGGAAAACTATGGTAGGTGACTGTCTGTTAGGCGTGAAACATGTTACTGGCACATGCAATTCTAATATGGTTAAAATGGAATGAGCGTTAATGATCTGGCTGGAAGACTGTATAGACAGAAAAGTTCCTATCAGTGGAAATCTTATCAAGCAGAAGGCACTTAAAATCTATTAAAATTTAAAGAATATTAGGCATTCTTATGTAGAGCTAGAAAATCATTCGTTTGTCGTGAGTAAAGGATGATTTGAAAAACTGAAAAAAGGGTGCACATTGCATAATATTAAATTTCAAGGAGAATAGGCCTTAGCAGATGCTGAGGCTGCCGAAAATTATAAACTGGAACCAGCTAAAATTATTAATGAAGGAAGTTATTCACCTGATCAGATTTTTACCGCCGATTAGAGGGCATTGTATTGGAAAAAAATACCCCATCTAGGACTTTCATTTCGAAATGGAAAAAAAATTGTATTTCAAAGTTTTATTGGTTCTTGATAACACTGGCTGCCCAACATAAAACAGGATCATCCAAATGCGATGTCTTCCTTGTACCCACCTCAAATGCATTGTAATTGAAAATAAGTAAAACGAACATGTACCAAATAACGATTTACATGATATGAAAAAAGAGCTAATTTTGGATAAAAAGTTAGAACTTTATTTCATTTAAACTGATCATTCAATGGTGCGCAGTGCAAAGTTTAAAAGAGAATTAAGAAATTGCTTAGCTCCCTATATAGAGGTTATAGGAAAAAAAGCTACAAGCGAGAAACAGTGTGAAGATGAACCAAGAGAGGAAGACATTTTGCCCATTAAGAGAAGACGAGTTAGGCGACTCATATCTGAATGATGAATGTTGAAAGATTACATAATTTACAAAATTCTTTCTTGTTTTTGTTGGAAAACAGTTTTTGAGTTTAATTTTTGTTTCATTTTTTTTATCATTTCCTTATATGAACACTTCAATTCAATAAAAATAATTTATCTTGTCTTATGTATTTATTGGTCTCCATATAATGTGGTACGAATGATGTGATTTGTACTAAATCTGAGTTTATTATAGCGCAGTTTCCATACTACGCGGTGGACAGTTTCCATAGAACGCGCTATGAATTAGCCTGGTTTGTACGGGGAAATCCAAGTTTCTTATTACGCGGTTATGCACTCGCTGCGTTATAGGAGGTTTGACTGTATATATACTAAGATTTCAATATGGATATTCTTTTTATCCTGCTCCCAGTACACAAAAGAAATTTAAAATTATAATTCTTGAATGAATACAGAAAAATGTTATCAAAACCAGATTGATTTCTGTATTTTTTTTTTAATTATATTTATATATGTATATAGAAAAAAATACAAAATATTACTCCATTTTAAACATTTGTCTCACATTCTTTTTTTACACTGAAAAGCAAATTTGTTTTATTTGAAATTTCATTTCCTTTAAGGATTTTGAATTAGTTTTGTAGTTTTCAGTTCCTTAAATCATAAAATTTTTTAATTTCAGTAATTATTCATTAAAAGTCATGCTTAGGTTATTTTCAATCAAATTTTGCATGAGTTAAAACCATTGATTACTGACCAAATGCTTAATAACATTTAACTTTCAAATAAAATATTAAAGAAATAATCTAAATGTAAAAAAAAAAAAAAAAAAAAAAAAACAATTTTTAATGTTTTTGGAGGTAAAATTTTTTTCCTTTATAAAGTAATAAAATATTTGAATTATCAGTTTCATGTGTGTATAGTACGTATCATTTCACTAGCTCATAATTAAATGTAATTTTAACTTTATAATAAACTGTCAATTGAAAAAATATATCAATTTTTTTTAAATTTCAAAAAAATGGGCAAAAAAAATTTGAAACTTCAAACAGCAGTTGATTTAGCACAAACAGCAATAAATTCAAACAGCAGAATTCAGAAATAACTTTAAAAAATCAGAATATTTTGAAATTTTGATGAAATAAGTAAATTAATATTTCTAATATTCTTCTTATAAATTGAAAGCAATAATTTTTATAAAGGAAGTCAATGCACTTTATTTTAGGTACAATTTTTACAAAACAGGAAAATAAATTGCTATCTAAAAAAAAAAAATCAATGTTTATCCCATATTTCTATAAATTAGACAAAAAGAATCTGAGATACCAAAAATCATTCTGAAATTTAGAATCTTTTTTAAAAAAAAAAAAATGGAGAGAATTTAATATTTAAAATTGATTTATATAATTTTTCTATAAAGAATAATTTAACAACTCATTCAAAATCATGAATGTTATAATAAATACATAAAACTTTCAGGTTTATTTTCTTACTCTATAAAAACAGAGTAAGAAAATAAAAATAATAAAAAGAAAATTATCACATAGTAACTTTATACTAAAAAATTTTTGTATCACAAATTGAATATTAAATTCTGATATAAAGTCTGTAAACTTACTTGAGAATTTGGATCACCAAGTAGTTTGACTAATGAAGGCATTAAGCGAGATATAACTATGGCAGTAGAACCAAATCTAGAAAGGAAAAATTCAATTTATATCAGCATTATAAGTATTATTTTAATTAATAAAAATTTTAGTCTCAGTAATAATATTTGTAAAGGTAATCTATATTTTATAAATAATCACAAAAGAAAATTAAAACAATCAGAAAAGATAAAAAGTTCCTGTTTTGTGTGTGTGAATTATCATTAAAATTTGATTTACATATATTTAACATTTTTCAGAAGCAATACATATTATGGTACAGATAATATAATTAAATAATAAACATGTATGTAATTAAAAGTTCAAAATTTTCTTAAAAGTAAATTGTTTTATCAAAACAAATATTCAAAAGATAATAAATGAAGGATTCTAACTTAATATTATTAACTTTTTAAGCAATCGAAAGTTCATCAAAAATCATTGGAATAGTAATCAATAAAAATAGTCAACATACAACATAGTCATATAATTTAAATACACTTACATATCTAAAGTTTGTTGTAGGAGAACCATAACTTCTTCCCTAACTCTAAAGTTTTTATGATTGAAGGCTATACTCAATTTATCAAATACATACTGAAAAATAAATTATGTTCATAAAAAAACTGTTTTCTATAAAATAACATACATTCAAATAACTTCAACATATAAATGTAATCATACAATCCGAGTAAATCATTCCTTTCACAATAATTTTTTTTATACCAGTATTTTTTTACACTAATTTTTTTAATGAAAATTTAAAAATTTTTTAAATATTTATAATTTTACTATATGGAAAGCTTATGACTACCAAATGGTCAAAAGAGAAGATGTTAAAGCAACAATAAGATTAAAATATTTACAATGTTAAAAACGACCTTTGTTTACCATTTTATAATAAAAAGTTATCTTACATTAATCCATCAAAACTTTATCAATCGTGTTTGCATTATATTTGTATTCATTTCTTTTATGAATTATAACAGTAATACTTTTTCATAAACTTATCAACCAAAATAAGACTTTTTATGGATTACACAATATATATTGTATGATAAGCAATAAAGAAAACTAAATAACTACCATTAATAAATTATAATTTTTGTTTAATATTTAATCATTTTAAATACATCTAATTGAATTTAGATACAAAGTATATAAACAATATAGTGAGATTTTAGATTAACTAGAAGAAAAAGGTTTAAAACAATATTTTGATTTCAGATAATATATTATGATTTAATAAAATTTTGAAATTAAAAAAAAAAATGCATTTGAATGCAATGTCAAACACATTTATGGTTTTAAAAAATTATATTTGATTAGCATATAGAAAGTTTTATATTGCTTTTGTCACAATCATATAGTGTACAAACAAAATTTCAACAAACAAGATAGGATTATTTAATACTTTTATAAGTAATTTGTCTTTTATCCAATGCTTAAAATGTCAAATTTTCTCATTCTAGAATAGTAATGATCTGTTTTATTACATTAGATCAAATTGAATAATGTTAATAAAAAGTGCAACAAAAATTTGAAAAATTACAAAAATTAACAAAAGAGTATATTTAAAGTAATCCAATAAATAAATGCAAAAGAAATTTTGATTTGGTCAGTGAAAGTAAATCTTTTAACATAATTTAAAATAAAGCCTTTTCATTTAACATAATTTAAGTCGTATTATTTAACATATTAAAACCACATTTGAAATCCAAAAAATTGGTAAGAAATAAAATCAAATATGCTGTAATAAAAAACAAAATTTCAACACATGTCCATATTTCATAATCAAACTCTCAAAATCCAGTTTTTTATAATTTTAATAATTCTAGACTGAAAACCAACTTTTAATTTATAGTTAATAAAGCACTTTCTTCACTTCTGGTAATGTAAAATTTGCTATTCAAAGAAATCTAAGAAATTAAACAATAATTCTTAACATTTTTGCAATCAAAGAAAATCAAATTTTAAAAGGGAGTTATGATCAGTTTAATAACAAAAGACTATGAACATTGACTAAAATCAATTCCCTTTATATATGAAAGAAAATAATAATAAAATAACTGATTTTTTTTATAAACCTTTATATTCATATAATATATATTCAAATAATCATATTATATATATATATATATATATATATAGA
>JAPDSC010160279.1:27829-41587 GCA_026290005.1 Latrodectus geometricus
TATATATGTTAATATGTATATACATTATATACATAAATAAGATATATTAGTTAGAAACCTTCAATTCTCTAACGAAAATGTAACAATTCAAGTACAATTTAAATTTTTTCAGATAACTAAATGATAAATTGTATTGACAATTACAATAGAAGTAAAAATTTTTTTGTAAAAATCAGATACCAAAGAGTCAAAATTATAAGCACATTACAAAATATATTCCAAATATTAATAATAAAAATAATTTATCATTTCAATTTCTTTTGGATAACTCATTCTACAAGAACATTTTCAAGATTACAATTAAAAGTTATAAATAGTAGTAATATGAGCAAAATTTACATTAAAATGCTGCAAAATAATTTAGAAAGAAGTCTATTGTAAAATTTAAAATTGGAGATTTTAGTTTAAAAAAAGGGGGGGTTAGCAAAAAGGAGAAATTTTTTTAAGTGTTTTAGGGGATAAATCAAAGATCTATAAAAATAAAATAGTATTGTAAAGTTGTAAAAATGGTCTTTTATTTGGCTAAAACACTTATCAAAATAATAAAGAAGCTTTCATAAAAAATTAAAAAATTCTTACAGTAAAAAATCAACAAAGGAACCAATTTACCTGGGGCGAGGAAACTGGATTCATTAATTTCAACATCAAGCCTTTAGCTTGTATGCGAACCTAAATAATTTCAAAATGTTAGAAACATCTGAGAAAATAAAAAAATTATGTAGAATTGAAAAATTACACAATATTTAATTACAAAAATATTAATACAAAATACATAAGTTTAAATAAAAGCATTTTCATTAATTAATAATGCATACATAATTATTCTCAGATACAAGAAATTTAAAAATAAAAGTGTTAACTTAGGTAGAACTGATAGCAAAGGCACTCAAACTGACTACCTACATGACAGCATAAAATACTAATAAAATAAAAAAATATAAATACTTGTAAAACTTTAAAAGGCCCCAATTATTAAAAGTTTGAAAAAAACATTTTACAAAGGAAATAAAAATTATGGAAGAATGAAATATATATAACAAATTTTTTTGTAGAAACAAATGAATGGATAATTCATAAATGCTAAAAAACTTTAAATTTTTAAAATTCTATGAAATATAACTTTTTACAAAAAAGTTGTTAAAAAATAATATTTTAATTTAAATGGAGTACAGACTTATTACAAGATTATAAAAATGAGTTATAAGAAATTAAATAATAAAATTTAAAAAAACTAAGAAATAAAAATATTAAGAGGGTGTTTATATATTAATCTAGTAATACATATGTAAAACATCAACAGAACAATAGGTCTATAAATTTTTTATAATAGTTTAAATGTAATTTTACACAAAGTAAAATATTTTTTATTTCTTGCAAAGTAATGTTTTTTTAAATTTGGTTTGAAAAAAAAAACTTTACATGATTAAATGAACTAGATATACTTAAATAACCATAATTATTCATAAAAAATTCATTTATAATGATTTGAATTTTGAAGCTCAATACTTTAAAGCTAATTTTTTGGCATTCACAAGCGCAAGTATAATACAATTGAATAATTATTTAAATATTTTACACGCATATATAATTTTATTATAGAAAATGGTACTTAACTATTATCCTAACAACCATTTTCATCCAAAAAGAAAAAAAAAAAAAAAAAACATTTTGCTAAATGTAAATTTAAACTTCTTCCCCCTTTCTCAAATATGAGGTATAAAGAGAAGAGTTCATTTACATATCCATAAAAACTAATATATAAAAAACTGTATTTTAAATTTCGTTCTATTAATTTTAATATTGGCAGATTTACACAGAAAATATAGTAATAAATTTAAAATTTGCATGAACATAAAATGTGAGATTATGAAATAACTCAAGTAGTATGGTTACAGGCTATTATTTGATCCCAATCCCCAATATTTGGTAATATTTTTTTCGCATAAATAATTAACTGGATAATTCATAAATACTAGAAAAACTGAATGAAATTTTTAAAATTCAATAAAATATAACTTTTTTACAAAAAAGTCATTAAAGAATAAAATAGTTTTAAAAAGGCATAGAATTATTAAAAATTTATAAAAATGAGTTTTAAGAAATGAAACAATAAAATTAAAATACAAAACACAAACAATATTAAACAAATGCAGACCCACAAGATAAAATTTTATAGCTTAACTTTGTGTTAAAAAGGATTTTTCTTGAAATATTTGACATATCATGTGATTAAATTTGTCTATTACAAATCAACAATACATTAAAAGTGTTACCTGATCTTTGCTATCTCCAAGCCTATCTACAGTAGCAGGAAATACTGGAAGAGAAAAATTTAATCTACAACATTTCTTACTAAAATATTTATGGAAACATATGTCATATATTGAAGCAAAATTTTACTTTCCTAAAATGTCATACAGTAAAACTACAGTATATCTTTGTTCTAGAAAAGATATTAATCATTAAAATGCTAATTACTTTAAAAGCTTTCATAGTAAAACTCAAGCGATTTTATACTTGTTATTTAAATGTGCTCAGAAATAGCATCAACTGTCATTTTTTAAAATTATTCCTCTTTAAAAGCAAAAAAAGTTTTATTTTCTAAATATTTTACTAACAAAATGTTTAGCTTTAAGCAAATTTGTAATTAAATTGCATGTCTTCAGATCAAAAAATAAAAATGTCAGAAACACGTATCTTAATGGTTTTAAGGAAAATTACTGTTTAAATAATTGCCAAGTCATTATATATGAAAATTGAGTAACAATCATAAAAATGAATTTGCCTTAATTATATTACCTTCTTTTCATTCTTATATTACTAACTGAAAATACCTTTAAAATCAAATTTACATTATGTATAATAATTCAGTTTCACTTTATATGCAAGAACTAATTTTTAAAAGTATAATGTCAATTTTACTAATTTTTAATAAATCAGTAATTAAATTCATTTTTATAATAATCAAAGAAATTTATAATAGAATCCTTCAAATATTAACTTTTAATCTTATATGAAATTTTTTTCAATATTTTTGAATTCTTAATGAATTTTAAATTAACATACATTAGCAGTTTAGTGACTATGAATACAAGTTAAAAACATTAGTAAAAATTAAATTTTAATATCAAAAATGAATTTATATAATTTGTTTGGTTTATTGTTCTATAAACTTGATTTATTCATAAGGTATAGGAGCTAATTAGACCGAGACCTATTCGTAAGGACTAATTTGAATGAAAGCTACAATTTAAAATGGATTATATATCACTACATTTATTCCCATTCAAGGTGAATGTGAAATAATGAATCAAAAGGCTAATCTATCTAATAATTGACTATTAACTGGAAGTTAACAAGCCAAGCAAATTAAATGTGTAGACAAGATACTTCTATCATTTTCACATTTGCCAACATTTAAATTTTTGAAATCTTACAAATTTTCAGAAGTATCAATACACAAAAAAATTTGTTTACCAATAATATTTATTTATTAATAACAGTAAATAAAAAAAAAACTTATACATGCTATGTGAAAAACATGGATATTCATTTCAGCAAATTTATAAAACAAGAAAAAGGTAAAAAAAAAAGAATTAGGACACACAATGTAAAAAAATTAATTAAAAAAATTTTTATATTAAAAAATCTATAACACTCAAAACTAAAAAAGTGTGTACAGTGAAAACATTTTTATACATTCATTTCATAAATCATTTGTAGTATATGAAAATTATTTTAAATATTTTTCCAATTCAATTCTTAAAATGATCATTAATGTTGATTTATCCATCACAAAAAAAAAAACTTATTACAAAATAAACAATAAGAAAGGATGTAGCTATTTTATTTTTTAACAATAATTAAAAATTAATTAGATACATCCTTTCTCAATGCTTTTAATTAATAAAATATTTTCAAAAGTTGCAATAGTGTTGTGAAATTATGCTCTAGATTTAAATATACAGAATGTGTTTACCGTAAGTTAGAATTATCAATCAACTTTAATATTTTTAATTCATAATTAATATATCCAAATAAACTAACAAATTATTTCATCCTTGCTACTTAAATTTGTTCAGAAATAGTAGCAACTGTCATTTTTTAAAATTATTCCCTATTTTAAAACACAAATATATTTTATTTCCCTTTGTATTAAAAACTAGAAAAAAGGGGAAAGCCCAGGTTGATATGGATGGATTGTGTAGAGGGAGATTTTAAGATCCTAAAACTAACTAATTGAAAATCAATTTCAAAAACACAATCAGAGTTCAAGAAAGTTCTTGATAAGTCCTTGGACTCTTGTGTCAGTAGAAGAATATTAAAAAATGGTTAGCTTTCTTGCTAGTCAATGATTTACTTGCTAGTTAAGTCAAAAATAAAAATCTCAGTTTCAAAAACATGCATTTTGATGAAAGAAAATTATTCCTTAAAATCATCATGACATTTACACATAATATTCAAGAGTGTCAGAAAAAGAAGTTCTCAAAACATTCAGTGATCATATAGCTTATCTAAGATTTTTCCTCAATTTTGGTATAAAATTAATATACATATAAATAAATAACATATATTTCATTCATGGATTTAACATTTCTTTAAAATAATGTGTCATAGAAATATGAGGTCATAGATAATATCTAATTTCACATTTAAAAAAATATAAACTAAATATTCATACTTTTTCTGAGTCAATTCTTATAATAGATAGTTTTAAAATTATCAACTTTTTTCTATAATAAAAACCAAAAGAGACTAGAATTTTATAAATTTATGTAAAATATATACTGCTTTTATTTGTAAAAATTAACAAAATATAATTTGTCAATGAATTACAGAAATCTTGGGATTTTAATAATTTTGATAAAAACATTTTTCTTATAATTCAGTTTCTCCAAATCATATACTATATGAACATTAACTTTGAAAAATAAATCTAATGTTGTATGCATTAATTTTACTAAGGAATGTTTTCACAAAACTTAAAAATAAATTTATTTTAAATAACCAATTATTAATTTAAATTAATAGTTTGTCATAATCAGGTTAATAAGTGAATAACACAATGGCTGTTAAAATTCAAAAACTTTTTCTACTTAACTCAAAATGTTTTTGTTTTAAAACAAATATATTAGATAGTATAAATCAATTTCTATTCTTTGATAAAGCTCTTTATTAATATGCAGCATATATTTAATGATTACTAATGATGTTCAGGGAAATAACTGGAAAGCTTTCATATTCAGTAACTAATTTGACAAAGTTGAGCCAAACTGCGTAATCTTTACCACAAGATTTTACAGTACAGCCAAAATGCTTATACAATGTTTTTGTCAGGCAAAACCATAAAAGTTGGTAGCTAAGATTCTCCAACTGACATTTAAACACATAACATACAAATCCTCAGGCATAATGAAAACTAATATAATGAATTAAATAAAAATGTTTCATTAGAAAATCTTGATATTTTTCAATTAGCCAGATAAATTATTTTTTAAAAATATAATTTTTATTAAGAATTATTCAAAAAACCATTGACTCCAATACTCTCATTAGTATATAAGTTTTAAAATCAACTATTGCAAGAATTTTTTTGCAGTTGAACAAAAATGTAAAATTTTAAAATAACCAGTTAGTTTAATGAGTTTTCTATTTTAAATGAAAATATTTTACTACAGCACAAAAATATATCATTTACTGTCCCAAAAATATTTAAACGGTTCTGTTAACTTTCGGTTGGCTGGTTTTTCTGGCAAAAAATCCAAAAAGGACAAGCTATACCAAAACTTAGTATCTATAAATCATTCATATATTGTAGAAAACCCAAGCAACATTAACTTAAAATACAAAAAACAGTGTAAAAATATTTAATTTAAAATTTAGTATTATAGTGAAATAAAAACAAAGAAAAATAAAATTTTAAATGAATTTAAGGAAACCCACTGCCTTCAAAAAGGCTTCCTTGAGGTGGCTGCCCTACCAAATCACACATGGTTAAAATATTTGTTTTAAATATATAAAATGATAAAGGCTAAAATCTGGCCACGAGATTAAAATATGATAAACAGTATATGGTTCATCGCATGTTTCACGCCATGGATTCAATTCACTAAGAGATAAATGTCTATGCGTGAAACGTGTGTCCGATATGAAGGCGACATGATCTAACACCTCTTTTCTTAATGGCAAAACCTGTTAACTTTCAGGTGAAAACAGAAAATTCAGTACATTTTTTTTTTTTTTTTTAGAAAAAAAAAAGATAAGGTAGTTACATAGCAAAGAGAAATCTCAATGTTTACAGAGATGCAATGCAGTAAATAATTTTTTTTTTATTTTTTACTCACTGTTTTAATGCTTTAGACAATGTTATTTCAAAGAAACATATTTAAGCAAAAAACGAAGAATATTGCACAAAAGATGAAATAATTAGAAGAAAAGATTAGGTTGGGTTAAAAACACAAACAGTATATTTTATTTTAAATATTGCCCCTATTACAAAGAAAAGAAAATTCAAGAATCTTCTTAGTCTCTCAAATGAGTATTTAACTGTACCTGTGAAGATATCAACAAACTATTTAAGAAAATAATTTTTACATATTAGATTTTGATAGGAGAAGGATGTTGCTTTTTGCATATGTAGATGTGGAAGAATTTTTTTTTTTTAAACATTTGAATATTTAACTTTAATTTTATAACTAAAGAATGAATTATGTATATAATTCTACAAAAGTGTAAAATAATTAGATTACATTTGAACATAATTTTTGTTTTATTGTAATTTAGAAAAAGAAATTATAATATATTTTTTAATTTACAAAAAGCTGGATATAACTATTTAAAGAAATACAGCTGGACTTAAACAATAATCTGAACATAGCTTTTTTTATTTGCATATATTTCAAAATAAAAAATAGTTTATTTTTAATTATAATGAAATTGTTTCATGATTTTCTAGAAGTAAAAATGATATAAATGCTTATTACCTTGGGTTTAAAATATTTAAAAATTTACTATTTTTAAAATTTGTAATTTTACTTACATAATATTTTATTGGGTTGTTCGGAAAGTCATTTCGTTTTTCCCAAATGAATCAGTATTTTGTTAATGAAACCAACCATTTTATGAGTATGAAATCATGCTACGACAAGAAATATGATAAAAGTTATTGGACTAGAATTGACAATAAGCAATTCGTAATGAAATATTTGTTCACTATACATTTTTCATTTTCCTGTAAAATGAAATAACTTTCCGAACAACCCGATACTTAAATCCGAATTCTACACATACACATATTTTATTTTATGTTGTATCATATTTTAAGTACTATTGACTCACTTAGTCAATTTTTTTTATTTCTTTGTCAAGAGCATGACATCTTTGTAGAATCAAAATATATATATAAAATGTTATTGGAATAAAAAATTTAATAAAGTGCAGTCTATTTTATTTTTTCCCCATTATTAAAGTGATGTACAGATCTTTTATGATTTTTAATAATACTATTTAAACATTTTTTTATGAATAATATTCATTAAATACTGATTAATTAGATAAACAATATTTAAATATACTTTACAGCACAATTTCATATGATCATCATTAAAGTTTGAGTTATATATTATAAAGTTATTATAAAGTTTGAATATATAAATATAGCATTCAATAACTTTATTTTACAGCTGACAGACTATTTTACAATAAACACATATGCAATGTATTACTCAAAACATAGACAATTTCATATAACTAATTAATACTCTGTAGGAATATAAAATAACTATTTCTGGAGATAAAATTAAAATAAACTACAGAAATTAAAATATTACTGGTGGAAATATAAGGTTTAAAGTCTTCCTTCATTTCTTCAGCTAAAATTGTCATAATTTCAATTCCATTTTGTGCTACCTAAAATAATAATTTATTCTATATATATATAAATCAGAAATTATTTACAAGCATTTATTTTAATGAAATTTAAGGAATTGCAATAAAATTTATATAAATTAATATTAAATACTATTAAACAATAAAATATCAATTAGTAATATTAAAAAAAATTGCCTTATTAACATATTAAAAGAGCATTTGAATCTAATCCCTAACACCAATTAATTATCAGTAGTTCAATATTTGTCTATTAATTTTGATAAATGTGCTACAAGTACTATATTCATTTTAAACTGTTATTTAAACGAAATAAATAGAAACAATAAATCACACGAATATAACTTTCCTTTTTTTAGGAATTTATTGGATTTGTATAACACCAAAATAAATAAAAGCTCAATTTTATTTTATATATTTGTTCAAGATGTTATATATACAAAAATAAAACTGTCTCAAACCAATAAAAGTTTTTAGGTTTTAAAATATTTGCTGTTTCATCCATTTATTTTAATTTTCTGCCAAAAATAACTAAATGTCTAGTGAAACATAACTTTAGTCAATTAATATAAAAATCAATTACATGTTATAAAAATTCTTCTGATAAACTTCAGTTTAGCAGAAGAAAATAACAATGTGAACTGTTAAAAATGTTTATAGATTTAACACAATTCAATTGCTTAGATTTTCTTAATGCATACCTAAACAATTGCTCAAGAAATTATTTCCATTTCTTCAAAATTAATCAAGCAAATAACAAGTAGATTAATAATTTTAAAAGCACATTAATATATGTAAACAAAGATTATTTAAGGAGAAAATAACACAATTTACCTTAAAATTGCTGTTACTTAACCATGTTGCCACACTATCAATAAAAAACCCTATCTCTTCAAAGTCTTGCAAGCAGGAAGGAGTTTTCAAGCAGCTTAAAATATCACTTCCCAATTGGATCCTTTTTTTAATATCTTGGGTGGAAAGCAAGGGGATGAATTGTTGGAGGCTGCTTGCCATTATAAATTGAAGGATGTATCACTTATAATTTAATATCATATTACATAGAATCTGAAAGAAGGAAAATAATTCATTTAGTTCCTCAAGGAACATCTTGCTGTTTATAATCACTTTTACAAGAGTTCGGTAGAAATAAAATTTCTCATGCATGTTGTTTTCTACCAAATTATTTGAGCTAAAGACAGGTAAATGTTAGTTAACTTCTTTTGAAACCAATAAATTTTTATCAAACTATCTACGGTTAAAAATTTTTAAAGTTATGATTCTCTTTTTTTCACCAATATATTATTTAGGTCAATGGAATATTAGTACAGATTTCGCTCATCTGACAATTGGAATAGGTATAAAATAAATTAATTTGTTGATATTTGATTTTAATGAAAAGGTATGTTATTTTTATTTTTTGCTTTATTTTCTCATATCCACATCTATATAGTATATATAAGTTTAAGGTTACATATTCTTATAGATATAATTCTTAAAAAGCAAAATAGCATATTAATACAACTTTCAATTAGTTAACAATTTTACTTTGAGAACTGATTTAAGGATTTGTCAAGAAGCTTACAAATTTGTTTTAGCTTTTTCATTACACTTATTGTGTATTATGGTATTTCTTTAGAAATAGTTAATTACTGTATCTTTAGAAATAGTTAACTGTATTCACATACATAGCAATGCAATCGAGCCTTGGAACTGTATCTTAAGTTTAAAAGCTTTAGTAATTAACAATGATTTTCATTTTTTCCCCCATTTAAACAGCCTAGCCTATTCATTCCTTACAAGCAAAACATTCTGATCACAGTCATAATTAAATATTTCAACCTCATCAGCTATTAGAATTTCAAACCAATCATCCTAATAACCAAAAAAGTAGACAACTTCATTTGTTTAAATTAGATTTTAATATATATACACCATGAATACACTTATAAACCTAAATTAATGCACACAAAATTTAATTATAGAAAAATTTCTAATTTGAAATGATTGATAGTTTTCAAATACACTCAAAAATCTAAAGATATACATGTATTATAAATATGCAGTTATTTCTAAAACCAAAATAAACACAAGTTTACTCATATAATAAAAAAATTCCAAAGTGACAAAATTTCACTCAACAATAATTGTTGTACAAAGCAAATACAACAATTAGTTGGTAAATTAATGAAATTTATTTAGAATATAGTTCATCTTCAAAATCACAAACAGTTAAAAGAAAAATATACTTGGAACGATAATAACAAATATATAAAAAATTACGATAGTAGAAAATAACTGAATATTATATCAAAAATATTTTGAAATTTTAAAGAGCAGTTTAATTGGTATATAAAAAAGAATGAAAAAGATCTTCTATTAATGTTCTAATAAGCAATTGATAATTAAATGCTAAATTAACACATCATTTTTTAAATTACATATAGGATGATAACACATAAAAATATCTTTGAGAAACAAAGACCAAAAGAATAACAATTCTATATGTAAAATAGAAAAGTAGTTTGACAAATTTTATATAATGTAATCCATGATTAAAATACATATAGAAAAAATTACTAATCAATATAAAATGTTAGTAACAATAAATTATTGCTGAACTTAATTAAAAACTAAATTACAACATAAAGGTTGATAAAATTAAAGAAAAGTTATTAAAATAATCTCAAAGTACTGCTTTATCTATAACACATCAATCAATCCAAAAATTGACATCAGTCCCTTTTTTCACATTTTGGGTTGTAATATTTTCATAATTCAATATTTTGAATTCATAATTTTTAATACATGAAATATTGATAGAAATCCTATTTCGGCAAATATAATATAATAAAAAGCACATTCTTTTTTTTAAATCTTTCAGTGAAAGATTTGTCAAAAAGTTAATGATAGAATCTAAAAATTCGAATAAAAATTTCATTAAGGTTGAAAATAAATATTAAATGACTTTAAATTTAAAAACAAAAAAGTATTTTTAGAATTTCAGGCTCTGCCAAAAAAATCTTTACATATATAATTTAAACATACTATAACAATCATTACTCTAACAGAAAATTAAATTCAGCATCAATATAAGCAAATATTTGTAATCCAATGTTTAAAATATCAAATAATTTTATGAAATATAAAATGAAAGTTGAAAATTTTGTTTACATCAGAAAAACTTACTTATAACATTTAAATGCTAAGCCTAGAGCCATTTTTCAAAAATATTCCAAATTATATAGTCAACTGTATGCGAAAGGCAACTAATGCTGTTAATATAAAACTGTTAATATAAGTGTCAAACTTAAATTTGCATGCTCAAACAATATTAAAATCGAATAAATATTATAATTTTCAATAACTAAAAAAATTTATGAAATAGAAAAGAAATTATAAGGAACTTATTTACTGCGATTGAAAATAAATTATTTGCTTTAAAACTGAATATCTAGGTGTACAGGTGAACGTCTTTTATTTACATTTGTTTATAAAGAATAATAAATAAGAAATACGGTAATTAGTGGTAAATTGATGAAATGTCTTTAGATTGAAGTCCTTTGTAGTTAATCGCCAAAATGACAAATAGTTAAAAACAAAATATACGGTACTTAATTTGGTAATAACATTAACAATTTCAATTGTTACTTTCTGCATTTACCGTACTCATTATGTATAAATCACAAAAATATCTCATTAAAGTTACACGTCTTACTGACAACTTAATAATGAATTTTTACAAATTAAGACTCAATACTGTGCATACAACATACAGATGCAATAACATTGAATTTACATACACACAACCCACACACAAAACCGATGAGAATCCCGAACAAACTTACCTATTAATCACCTCAGACGCACTTGAAATTTAGAGAAAGAAAACATTTTTAGCATAAAGTTAAACTTTAAAGTTGATATTATAGCGTTTCAGCAGACAGTTATTAAATTATTTGATACAATAAAACACACATGTTGATTCGGTTATAATACACTTCTCCATACCGCCAAGCCATCAAAATGTCCTAAGAACGGTTGGAGAAATTTTTCGGATGCAAATCTGGCAACAAATTTAACGTTGATATACGTCATGATAATAAAATCAAAAAAATAAAAAAACCCTAAAATAGGTTTTCATTAAAAATTATTATTTTTATTGTATATACCTAATTTTCTTTTATATCCTATGACATTCATTTGGGTTTCAAAAATAGTCGCCTTTTCTTTCATACCTTGGGCGTCATTTAATATTTAAAGCAGAGTAACCAAATGCTCACATTTTTTAAATTTCTTGAAAAAAATTGTTTCCAAATTTTTTAATTCTTTCATCACTAGAATATTACAAGAACATGAAACGACAAAATAGACTAGAATATTACAAGAACTAAAAACATTTAAGCCTATTCAATCTAAAATTAACCTCATTTTCTTTGCTTATAAAAACTCCCATTCCTTAAATATTAAAGTAAATATTTTTGTTTGAACCTCCAAGGATGTTTTTGAGAGTCGAACGAAACTGACTGTTTTTTCTTACTTAACTGGAACTGTAAAAGTTAACTTCAGTTATAGCTATAGAAGTGATAAAATAACTGTTAAAAATAAGCTACATAGTAATGGAGTAAAGATTTCGATATATCATTTATAATCATAAAATACAAATTAAAAATTCTTGAATTATAGGTAAAATTTAGCTAAATTTGAAAATTTATCAGGTTTGCTTAACAATAGAAAATATTCTAATTTTAAATTAATAGAAAGACAATTGCTCTGCTTTACAGTTAAAAAAAATGAAAGCTAACTTTTTGCGTGTCAGTGAGAGCATGTTTATAGTATGATATGAATTTTATTTTCACAAGTTCTTGAAATGGCAGATTTCATCTCGGCAAAAAATTGTCTGTAATAATTTCGACAATATTTCGTTTACATATACCTTTGCATAATGAATATCTATTTCAACTAATGAGCAGCCACTTTAAAATGCGTCAGTAAATTCCAATTAAGTTATGATCGGAAGATTATTGGAAAAATAAATTAATATTCACGAGGAGAAAAATAGAATGAAAATTGGATAATATATTTCCGTTAGATTTAGTAATCACTTAAACTTTTCAAAATAGACGGAATTTCTCTTAAATATATTAGTCTTTGATAATTTATAATAAATAATTTCACATAATTTTAAGTTTATTTTTCATAATTTCATTAAATAGGAAATAAAGTTTTCTAATGTATAAAATTGTAACCTCGGAAAAAGTTCTTAATATTGGTATATAATTTATTTTAATCTATAAAAATTTTATTTAAAATTATTGTTTTGCGAATTAAAAATTTCACAATCTATGGGTAGTTAATACCAATATTGTCGAATATATCAGGGGGTCGACACCACTGATGAATATATATTGTGGGAAATGTAATATAAGTCCATAACTTTTCCAAAATTTGTTCGATTTGCTGTCTTCTCTCATGCCGTTGATAAACAACGCTGGTTCCTAGGCTGTCATTGGCGGTCTCTGCTGATGTCAGAAGCATGAGATTTAAATAATATTTCTAATTTCATGCTGGATAGACCTTTCTTTCACTACCTTTTCGGGCTTTTTTTTAATAAAATATAGAATAACGTATGATATGCATGAGCGTCATCATGCATATCATACGTCATGTCATTTAATTCCAAGAAATTACTTGTTACTAACAGCGGTTTTCTGCAGAAAGAAATGACAACTTATTAATAAAAAAGAATAAGAGTAAAAACGAAAGCAGCAGAAAAAACCAGAAGATTATCAAATATTAAAGAGAAGCGACGTAATGAAAGTAAATGATATCGAAAATTTATCCTTACCAGATAAAAATAGCTCTTTGTGTAAG
>JAPDSC010160281.1:0-12981 GCA_026290005.1 Latrodectus geometricus
CTACTATGTATACAACAATGTATTACAATTGTGGTTTGTATGATTGATATCATATATATCCCGTTTCTTTTACTTCTTCTTTTTTGTTTAATGCATGAGCTTTATAAATAAATAAATCACATTTGCTTTGCTTTTGGACCTTTAGCTGCCTGTTCTGGTATTACCCTTAATTTATGGACATCTGTATAGAAAAAAATGCACTTATTTGCTTTTTTCTACACGCAGACTTATTTTATTTCTTTACGATACTTTTGAAGTATTTCTAATACTTACTTAAATGAGCTTATTTCTTATTTAAATGAAAACACATAATACCTTGAATAGTTGTATTATTTGTTAAATAAATGTAACAAATTCATTTTCATTGTTTTCAATTTCCTTCAAAAGTTAATGCTGAATACCAAATTTGATATAATTTCTTTAATATATGGTACCATTGCATACCCTGAAATTATTTTATGTTAAAGGATTAAATATAATGAATTGCCTTTCAAAATTTTTTTACATACAATGTAAATGCAACAGAAATTTTTGATGTAGTTAAATTCATTTTAGGAGTCATAAATAAATTACATATTGTAAGTAAAATTAGGAATTAAACAAAAAACATGCCACAATTTTAGCAATAATTCACCACATTGAGGTTTAATAAAATGAAATCTGAAGTTATTTCAATATTTACACAGTAAGGAAATACAAAAGTAAGTCAATATAACACTCCGTGTCGACAAATTGTATGGATAACTGGTAACAAATTTTGTTTAATGGGGTTATACAAATAACTAAATAGTATTAGGGTTTCCTGTAAGTTCTATTCATTTTTATAATAAAACAAAATGATAAATTTTTTGTAAAGTAAATTAACTTCTTTGACTATTACAATTGCACATCATTATTCATAAATTCATCGTAGCATAATGGCAATTTACATATCCCATTTTTAAAAAATTCCTTATCACAGAAGGATAAAACATGTGTTAATGCTAACTTGATATTTTCTACAATTTTGAGTGTTTTCCTTGCAAATATTTTATAAAGAAAAAACAGTTTATAATCAAAGGGCGATAGGTCGAAAAATATGATGAAAGGAACAGAATTTTCCAGCCTTTATCTGCAAGTTTTTGACCAGCTTCAAAAGAAGCATGTGGTCAAACTTTATCATAAAACAGTACTTCTAATTATTTCGTTTGGTTTCATAAATTCAAAATATATTTGTTCTCGAATACATACATTTTTAACATTTTCTTTTACAAGTTCAACTTCAATTTAGAAATAAAACTTGAGATTTTCTATCATCACATACTACACACCTTTTTGCTATTCATATTTTTATAGATAATGCAATTTTATTTGCACAAATCAAACGGTCCATGAAAGCTCCGATTTTATACCCTGCAATAAGAGGAGTGCATATGACTATCATTCAAATTCTATCATTTAAGTGACACTCATCTTAGGGATTTCTATATAAATCCTCAGTTCTGGACGCGCCCTTAAAAGGTTCAATTTGTTATAGAAGTCTTTCCGCAATAAACGGTTTGTTAAAAAAAAGATTTTTCTCTAACATCACCTTGAAGATATAGTCGTTAGTAAAGAATGGCCACAGATCGTGACTTATCAGAGAAATCAAAAAACGTCTTTGACAAAAAATCGTATTCCTTATATTCCATCAGAAACTGCTTCACCTTTATCGAACACTTCAAATAGATTTCATGCAATTCTGTTTCTTTCCTTCCTTATTAGAATACATATTTTTTTTTCTAATGAGGGGCACTCTTGAGCAAGTACGTATACATTAGCCCATTTGCAGCAACAAGGCCGGAAACTGCTACTCATTTTATTGTTACCCAGTGGGCACTTGTGAGCCGAGTCACGAAGGTATGAGTAGCATCGCTGACGCCACACCACCATAAACCTGTTTATAGGGTGGGCCACATTCATCCATCATCTGAGGAAATGACAAGAAACACAGAGTGAAAGAGAAAGTACATCCATGCCCGAGACGGGATTCGAAGCCAGGTCCTCCCCATTCATAGTCAGTTAGACAGGTTGGGTACCACTAGATTGGGTGGCGAATTCGTAAAAATACAAAGGCGTAAATAATCCTTATCAGAGGTCTTGAATAAACAATTCTGTATCACTTAAATGTAATCATTTTCCCACACACACATCTGAGTTAATTCTTTCCCTCACTCAATGAGTAAAAATTTAGTGATAAAAAAAGAAAAAAATGTACTCGAAATGAATTGTGAATACTCATTGAAAATTACCACAACAACTTTTGTTATTTGCATAAATATTTCTTGCAAATAACAGAAAATTTTATGTATCATTTTAACTTATTTTAAAAACATCAAATTTTATAGCTATCATTATAAACTTTCAGTTAAATTTGTTTTTACCATGCATATTACTATTGCATCAATTGATTAAAATAAATTTGAACTAAGATATTAAATAATGCTTAATCATTAATGGAAATAATACTTCCATTAATGACTTAAATTTTATATAAACTTATGGGAATGTCTATTTGAATATATATATATATATATATATATCCAAATAATGTTGTTTGCTGACACTGATAAAATATCTTTTACCAATATGAATACTAATGCACAAATGGGAAGTTAATTTAGAAAAATATAGCAAAATTTATAAATGCTTATGATAAAGAAAAGTATAAAATTGTGTATATTATGATATATAATTTAGAAAAAATATAGATATTATTTATATTCTTACATAAACCAAAGTTCAGGATTAACAAACTTGTAGCATTTATAAAATATATGCTTCTGAGAAATACTTTGATAGCTTAGAAATCATTTGATGTCTACAAATTCTATATCAAGTCATCAAGGTTTGTCCACAGAAATCAACAAAAAAGTAGAATATTTAATACCAAATACATTAAAGGTCGTAATGTTTAAGCTCGCATTTCCGAGATAGAAACAAAATTCTAATTTGATGTGTTCTTGGAGTGTTTAGCTGAAGTGAATTTTTTTAAAATCCTGACTGAATAATAAGTAACTTTTTTTGGAAAAAAAATAATAATGAATATGGGATGTTGTTCCTCATGCATATTTCGCTATGCCTAGTACAGAGTTGAGTGCTACCAGTTAGATGAAAGTAGCCGGAAGTCTGTAATCAGGAGGTTCTGTAACCAGGCAGAAAACCCCTAATACTTGACTAGCCTCCTAACCTATTTAACATATCCATTTTACCTATGTGAAATACTATCACTAAACCAGGATTTGAACAGACTAGCTTTCGATAATGAAAATGATGCCCTAACCAGCTGGGCCACCGTGACCTCTAAGAATATGGATTGTAAAAAGCATAATTATGCTTTTTACAGTCTATGTAGCTGAATGGGATCATTTTTAAATAGAATGAAAAAGTAACTGAATTTAATTGCCAATTATTGTTTGTGAAATTTGAAGAAAATAATTGAAAAAAATAATGCAATTTGATTGTAGATACACAAATTACTTATGCTACATTAAATACATTTTAAATTAAAATTTTATTAAGTAAGATAATTAATTGAATAAAAATATCTACTTAAGGACATTTGCAAACCTTATTTTATGGTTATTAAATACAACGTTGAACCAATGTTGATATTGCAACAGGAAACGAGTACATTAACTCTGCCGATGAATTTAAGGAAACACATAAGAATGGAATTTAGTGAAACCAAAGTATTTATAAAAGGGAATAATTTTACTTTCTGTGTTTGTTTGTTGTTTCTCCACTTTACCCCATCCTTTTTAACATTTTGAAGGGATTTTCAGAAATTATTATATGAGAGAATAAATTCTAAAAAATCGTCTTTCATAGAGCATTCTACTAAAATTTTGATGAAAGATGGAAACACCAATTTTAAATCTCATCGTAAAAACTATAAACTGAAGGACTAGAAAAACTCAAGGAACTTCCTTAGAAGACCATAAAAGAATTACTCCTTCATACAGTTAGAAATAAAAACGCCCAAGGTCTGATAAAATATGTTAACGCTCTTGCATTTGGTAAACAGAAATCAAATAAAAGGTAAATATCAAAGAAAGAAGAAAATCAAGTATAAAAATGTCATTGAAAAAATTACAAGTTCATTCTTATGAAAAAGGAAAGGAAACACATAATTCTTCTCAATATTTTTTCAACAATCATCTTGATTGTAGGAATTGAGTGAAGAGAATTATTTTAGAAATATCAAGCTTTTATTTTTATAAAAGTTTAAAAATGGAATTACATAAAAAAAGTTTATAAATGTTATTTTTCAAAAACCTTTTAGGAAGAAGATTGTATATTTTTTTTCTTTTTAAGCAGTATTACATTTTTAAACCCTCTATGTAGCTTCACTAAAGTTATTTTTAATAAATTCTGCTTAAAGCAATTTAAAGAATTTTTCAACAATATCTATGAAGGATTAAAAGAGGTAAAAAAAGCATATAAGCTTCTTTTAGAAATTACTTTTAGGATATAATTTCCTGTTCATTTTATGAAGAAAACCAATTTCAAAGCAGTACTTTAAAACAAAGTAACAAGATTACTCTTTATTGTTTCCTTAAGTATTTATGACATTCTTATGTATCATACTTGTAGTTACAGTAAAAATTAAATAAAAATTGACTTCATTACATTGTCATTAAATTTCGCTTCAGCTTATTTAAAATTATTTTCATCTATACTATCTAGCGGTATAAAGCCATAAAGTGCTTGTGAATATCTTATTAAATAAAAATAACTAAATGTTTTAATTGTTTATATTGCATCTATGTTTTCCGCGTATACTTTGACTTTATATATAGCCTATTATAAAGATAAAGAAACTTTAGACTTAATTAACTATATATAAAATTTGAATTTTTAAAATAATGACTTCTTTCTACTTCGCATTAATCATTTCAACAAAAATATTTATGATCGTAATTCATTAAATAATTTAAAACTTTAAAAAAAGCATAAATTAAAACTATATTTTTTTAATTTCTTTTTTCGGGAATTATAATACATCTTATTATTCTATTATTAGAGTTCATTAGTAGCAAAAAATAAATACCTAAATTACCGGGTCTCATAATATATTTCATTTCAACGGTCATGACAAAATATCAAAAAAAAAAAAAAAAAATACTAGAAATCATCAACACACACAGTCTAATTGATAACATCAAAATAACCAATAACCGACAAATTACTGATGTCTAACATCACAATAAAATACCAAAACTAGTGTGAAAACACGAAAAAAAACTTAAGTAATTGGGGTTCAAGGGTATAATCGATAATTTAGAATTATGGGGAATTAATATTTTTAAATGTTATACTCTGATTCAAATCTTTTTCCTTATGAAACTATTTGTTTATTAGAGTTTCAAACAATTCGCAATTTTAAAGCATTATTATCAAAAATTCAATAACAGCAATATATTTAGAAACAACAAAACTGTAAGAATAAAAAAACAATTTTTCATAGAATGCTTATTGTTGATTTGGGTCATACTAAGCTCAAAATTTTAGCTCAAACTTTCATATACATTGTGATTTTTAATTATTGTAAAGGGCTCATTTGCCAGGGAACAACGTTTACTGAAATTTCGTTCATACGCTAGAGGAATTAGTTTAATTACTTAAATGAGTTTGATCAAAATAAACAAAATTTGTTGAGTTTACATAATATAATCTGGGATATTAATTTAAAAAAAGATAATTTCTAATGATACTTCAGAAGAAATTTTGGTTCTACTAAGTACACACATAGCAATGCGACAATTATATGCCAAATGAGGAAATTTCTTTTACATTCTTGTTAATTAAAAGATTTTATAAAAGTAAATATTGTTCATTGAAAATGGATTTTTAATATCATGAAAATTTCTTTTAGAGATAAAATTTGTAACAAATTTATTAGTCGTTATAGCTTATATTTAATCTCCATCATGAAAATTCACGTTAATTTATGATCACCATGTACTTAACTATCATGTGTACTTTATAAGAGATGAAAAATCTTCAATTGCTTTATAATTTAGAAAATTAATATACCTCATGAAAGCAATAATTTTGCGTTTGTTGTGAAAAAAAATATTTTTAATTCATCTGAATATTTTTAAAAAAGTTTAAATAAACTTTTTGTCCTTCTTTCTCAAAGCTGGAGTTCCTTTTCTATAAGAATATTACTTGAATTATCTGTCATTTTAAAGCTTTTTGAATGAACTTTTTATTTATTTTTATTTGGAAGTGTATTTTTTGTGGGTAAAGCGGATAATGGACTCTGCAATATTTCATTCGCTTTTAAATTTAATTTAATCAATTTAAGTTTAGGCAAAACTGTTAGGTTGTGCAGTTCTTCTTGTACTACATTATTAATCTACAATACACAAATAAGATTTATATAAATATTTAGAGAAAACTAGTTATTTTATACATATATATAAAGAGAGTAAAACTTATTTCTTAATCTTATTTTATAATATTAAAGTCTGGCCTAAGTAAAAAAATTATCCTTACACTGCAATAAAATACAAGCAAATTCATGATTGAGAAGGTAGAAAATGAATAGCTAATTTTTTTTAAATAATGAATTATTTCACTGACAAGAATATCTTCAACATATTCATTCCGTCATATAACTGAAATTGCTTTAAACTAAAACTTTAATAAGTGCTAATTATACTTTAATGTATACAAATTGGTAACACTCTTGATTCAAAATAAAATGAAAAGTATCTGGATTAGAAATAATTAATTAATATTTTTAATTACAAATTTCTTGAGTATTATCACAAATAAAATTATAACGAAATAAAACGTTTAAAAATAATTTTATCAGTTAAAAACCTAGTATATTAATAAAGGCCAAAACAAATATTATTTCTTTTTAAGAATAGACCTGATTTCACATTGTATTCATTAGAACTTGTTGCTTTTAAATTTAATTTAGAGACTCCGTTAGAGGTAAATAAAGGTAAATACATAGCACCGTATTCAATTAACAACAAATGCTTTTAGTTTCTTTCGATAATATCAAGATAAAAGAAAGAAATAAAATTGTAATTTATTCATTTAAGTAAGTGAGATTGGGATTGATTTATCTGTTGGCCTTACTTATTGACTGGATTTCTTTCATTCGGAGAAACTATCTATTATTTTCCAGAATGCTTGTTTATTTTTATTTTTTTTATTATTTTCCACCTACAAATTATGATCAAAATCATATAAACTTTTTGTAACAGACTCATAAAGGTATCCTCTCTTGAATATTGAATATATGATTATTAGAAAATGATTAAATTTTAAAAGGGAGAATGATTTTGTGAGCATAAATTGAAAGAGAGATAATTCTCTAAAAAAATAAATAGATTGTTCCAAGTATTTATTCACCACAAAGAATATTGAATTAGCAAATTTTAACTTAAAATAAGTTAAAATTAAATTAAAAGCATGTTTATCCAAAAATTTCTAAAATGCGAATAAATTTATTAATTGCCATCTAATTCTTAACTCTTCTAATGCAATATACAGGATATGTGTAAATACTTTACTCATATTTGCTTAATAATACATAAAATAATAAAGGAAACACTTAACCATAGAGTATCTCATAATTCTTTTTAGTGTGAAAAATTTTATTGAGGACTTTCTTTTACCATTTATATATTTTTGTAAAAATAATCGGGAATTACTAATATTTGACAGTTTAATTAAATTTGAATATTTTTACCCTTTGATTTAACTATTCCATTGAAAGTGGGATTAAACTCTATTTATAAATACCTAAATACTCTTATATACAACGCAGGCTTTCTCTTTGGAGATTTGTATATAACAACGTTTAGAGAAAAAATATTTGAAAATTTGTGATTAATAAGAGCTATTGTTATAGTTGCAATAAACTATTTATTTAGTTCTAAAGGATGGGAGATTTGTTACCTTCCTCATATCCATATCGAAAATGCGCACGTGTGAAACTCCATTAGCAAGCGCAATAAAAATATTTGAATCTAACTAAATACTAGTATTACTGATTTTTATCAATTTATCTTCATAGTTTTTTAATTATCAAACATCAAAACGTATCAGAAATTTTACATTTACTTTAATGGAAACTAATGAAATTTTTATATTGCCTAAATAAATAAAATTAAATAGTATAATTTTAAAATGTATTAATTCGCGAAATAATAATAAAATAATGTAAAATTTCTTTAACAAAAGAAGTAAATTAATATTAAAACTTTTAAAGAGGTAGACATTTTAAGTTTATGAGCTTCTAAAATATCTTACTTGAAAAATATTATAACATGTTTAGTCTCCCATATTTAAAAACTATATTGACATTAGGCGTTCGAAAAGGTATCGACATTTTTTAAACACAGCTTGAATTACATGAAGCATTTTCAAAACAAATTACATTTTGTGAACCAAAAAGATAATACCAAATTTAATAACACACGTACTAAACTTAATTGTATAAATTTTTTAATATATCAGCACAAAACTATAAATATTACTATTCTAAACACATATTGTTTATTAATGAATAAATAATTTTAATAATTTAAAATATAAAACAATTATACTCAAAATAGAAAGTCATTAAGATTTAATTAATTTAATGATTAAGAATATTAATAGCAATACAATTTTTTATCCAAATTGTTTAAGCAATTTATTGTCATTCTTGATAAATGAGAAGTAATTTCCGTTTCGTAAATTAGAAAAATTCGATAAGTGAGATTACTTTCTTAAGCAATTATTAAACACCGCTGTTGATTTATTTTCGGGCAGTGACCTCTTTTGTTGGAGACATTCATTTTCCTTTCTAGGAAATATTCTAATATCCCTTACAATATTTTTTATTCAAAAATGATTCGAATTTATCCCTGGCCTCGTTGTATTAAATAAAACGAGTTTCAAATAACTATATTAAAATAACAGAGATTTCGATTATCATTTCATGTTAAATATTTATTTTAAAAAATAATATAAATTTACAAACATCACATTCCAATAATATGAATATCATAACTAAACAAATAAATACATACAAAAGACACATAATACAGTTAATAAATTTCAGTTTATAAAAATTAGCATATTTGTAACTATTATCATGTTTGTATGTATTTAATTAATTATTTTAACAGATGATAAGAAATATGTAGGTTTTATTTATTAGTTTGAACTTATGAATTCATTCATTAAATGGTTTAAAAAGTGAAAGTTAGTTTTAATACTAAAATCTCATATAAAATTAATAGTTCTATGTTAGAATTTCATATAAAAATAATAGTTCTATGTTAGAGCAGGAAACACGCATAGTTCCTTAAAATTACTGGTACTTTTAAAGATGATTATGATGGAAAAATATTGGTACTAATAGAAATAATGGTTACATTAATTTCTGAATTCTTAGATCTTTATTAAATAACATCAAAAATGCTTACTTTTTCACAATGAAAATTAAAAAAAATGTAACAAATCAATATAACCAACTTAGTCAGTGATGAGCTTCAAAAGTACGATTAGATGAAAAGAACTAAATGGAAGAAAAAGATTGCTAAAATTAAGGAAAGAAGAATTATATTGTAATAAAAGAAAAATAAAGAATTAAAAGGATGTATTAAAAGATCATATGCAATTTATGTTTTTTCAATAATATAAGCAAATTAAATTTTTTCAAAATTAATATCAGAATAGAGAATAAAATATCAAAAAAAATGTAATTAAAAAGCGAAATGTACAGAAATAGAATCATGACAATTTGTGTCAAGCTAAAACGATGCAGAAAGTTTTGTTAAATATACATGCTTTGCATTTTTAGATATATCAGCAAAAGAGTTTGTTTCTTATATGGAAGTTAAGAATTTAAAACTACGCATAAATATTTATTAGCTTAAAATATTAAAATAAAATAAAATATTGCATAAATTTAAAAAGCTATGAGTAAAATATTTTAATAATAAAAGTAAACAGACGGACATCAAAAATACTTTTAATTTGATTTTCCCATTGGAAAAAAAAGATTAAGTTTTTCAGTCAGTAAATCTATCATCTGGTAGAAGAATTTGCCTTGGCTAAATATTGTAACTATGATACCTTAGAATCTTGAATCAGCTCGCAAAGTTAGATCCAAATATTTTGATTAACAAAAGCACAAACTTTATTGTAAGCAACGTAGATATTAATTTTAAGTCTTGAGTGATGCAGGAATATTTAAAGGTATGGAAGCTACACCTACATTTAGTTATTTTGAATACTCAGTTACTAATTGGTTAGTCAAATGATGGAGAATATCTTAAAGATGTATATTTTATAAAATTAATCACTATGACCTTCAAAATTGAAATAACCAAATTCCTTTCTTAATTTGTATGTATATGGAGATATGACACAAATCATATAATGGTACCCTTTTAAATTTACCCAAGAGAAGGAAGCAAATCCAGCTTAAAATTATCTACCTTATATTTTAAGCTACGTTTATCTTAAAATATACCATGGAGAAATTATTTTTCTATCTAGTACTTCTAATTCATACACGTGTTTTTACAAACTAAAGAAAAATAAAATATTATAAGAAATAAAAGATAAGTAGAATACGTCGACTTAATGATAGACATATTCAGTCATAGAGCTACAGCGAATATCTTTAAAAATGAAAAAGAAATGATGATTATTTATTCCTTGAAGGATAAACGTTGAGCAAGTACTCGCAAAACATATTTCTCATCTCGTTTTTGGAAAATAAAATTAGAATGTTATACTAGATATACTTAAGCAAACAAGAGTAGCTTAAACTAAAAAAAAATAACCTTTTTGTATATTAAAACAGTAATGTATATTAGAAAGAGAAATGCAACAATCACTAAAGGAAGATGGAATATGATATTCCCAATTTAAGTATCAAGAAAATTGAAAATTGTGTGTATCAAGAAATTAAAGAAATGTTTTCCATTCTAGTATGAATAAAATTTTTTTTATTAAGTTCTAAATAAAGGACACTATTTTCGAAACTTCATTGCCAATAAATGGAAGGATAAAATGACAGTTTCAACAGAACAAATATATTTCCAGATGATAATGTCGGAGGATCAATTTTAATTTTTTATTTATTGTGAAGAATAAGTAATAAGTATGATTCTTAAAATAGTTTTTGGTTTGCAAATAATCCCCTTAGTGACACCCCATAGTGTTTTAACCATAAAATTGAAGGAGAATGTCATTTCTCTTAACCGTGTTCACTAATCACTTGATTGTTCAGAAAATTGATTTTGTTTGTTCCTTAGAATTCAATCGTTCTTTCATTTCCCACAACTTACAGCTCATGGTGATGTTTCCTTTATCTTCTAGATTCTTGTTTTGGGCCTTTTCTTTTTTCTTTAACTAATGTCTTGCATTCTTACTTAACTATCAGTAATGATCCAGATGTCTTTAACACAATAAAGATGAAACAGAATTACATTTGGAACCGTGTGATTACGGCTTGCATCAAATAAATTGAAAGAGTTGGCTTAGAATGGGTATGAAAAGAAAAATGGTGATTTATTTGCCCTTATTTACAGCATATCATAAACAAGTAAATGTAAGTCATCAAAAAAATGTTTAATACTCAATTTGAAAATATTAATTGTAAAATATTTACGTAATGGTAAAATGGAGAAAAGTATTATTGGTATATGATAAGAAGTTAAACATTTATTTTCTAATTTAAAAAATCATTATACTCATTTTAGATATATTAAAGGAGAAATTATATTTTTTATTTCAACTTAAGTATTTCCCCAAGATATCAGTTGAATGAATTAACATTAATCAAATGACATTTAATATTTAAAAGATAAAAATATATTAGATGTGCTTGAAAAGTATTTCACCTGTATAAAAAAAATCTAATACACATCTATTAATTATAAATTTAATATTGCATTAAAAAATATAAAAATAAATCTGTTGCTGTATTCAAAAGCTTAAATGCTTTCAGTAAATTCATGTTAACTGATTTTCATTAAATATTAACTTTTGGATCGTATTTATTTCTAGTCGAAAATTTAGTTATTATTTAGAAGTGAAATAAATGAAGAATTGTCTGAAGTTATTGTGTAATAAAGTATTTAAGCAAATATACTGTCCAACAAATTCAATTTTTCAGTGTAGTAAATACAAAAAATATTATTGGCAAATATAACACTTTCTAATAATCAAAAACTGCAAGAATTATCTTGTACTTTTTAACAATGCATATAAAAGCAAATCGCCTCTGCCTGAAACAAGTAAGAATAAGATTATATTTAAAATTTTTAAAATACTTTGACAAAAGTAATCATACAAATTATTTAACATTTCAAATATTTGATTACATTGCACAATCAAAATACATAACAAAATATTTGGCATTCCAAATATAATTAAATAATAATCATAAAATTTAGTGATAAAATAAAAACCCTATTCTGACATGACAGTCAGGGCTTAACGTAAGTTATTCTAGATACCCATAACAACCTATTTTCTTCCAGGAAGACGAGTTTTATACCTTATTCATATGTCAAAGAAAAAAGTTGGAAATGTTTTAGTACTTACCTTGACATATATGCTTACAGAAAGTAGATGGGAAATATTCAATTCCAATTGTTTAAAGGTGTCAGGTGTGGACCCAGGACAATTTATTCTATAAGATTTCATTAAACTATGGAATGCCATATAGTCTCTCTTAAATTAATCCATTTTTACCAATAAAAACTTTAGAGCTACTCCAAAAATTTTAGATATAATATTAAAAAGTGTATAAAATACAACAATAAAAATAATTGCAGAAAATATTTTGCAATATTTTAATGATCATTGTAAAAAATGTTTCATATGATGTAAACATAATGTTAATAAATATAATGAAAAGAGTGTTTTATAGAATATGCTTATATCTTATCAATTTATAATGCAGTATATAGAGTTGGTTAAATTAAA
>JAPDSC010160281.1:27981-43781 GCA_026290005.1 Latrodectus geometricus
TATATATATATATATATATATATATATATATAGGTTTTTTTGTTTTAATATATATTTGCATTTAAAATAGTTTAATTGGTATAATAATTGTATAATTCAATGAATTAAATTAAATGAAGTACCAACATGACCAGCTTCATCATGGTGCTTATTATTGACCATATTGGTACGAAATATGGCTTTTTGCAATAGCTGATATAAATAACTAATGTCAAAATCAAGCTATTACATCACGAAACCTTACTGAAAAAATTTCAAATTGAAGAAACAACACAAGAAATAGAATTAAGGAAAAACACCAAGTTTACAGTTGCAAAATACCAAATTTCAAATTAGTAAAATTGGATATAAATAAATAACTTAAAGAGAAGTATCAAAACAAATTAACATTCACCAAAATAAGGTACTAAATTCTAAAATTGCAAATAAATATAGAAGTAAAGTAAATACTTAAGTTGAAAGATTATGTGTATACACTTCTGTTATTTTAAGCCTATAATACTGTATATTATACAAAAGTATATAATATTATATACTTCTATATAAACTTCAAGGCATTGGTGATCCTTTGTAGTTTATAATTAACGACCATGATATAATAATAATGAAAATATATTATCATCTAATTCCAGTTAAAAAATATTGTATATTTTGAGAAACTATATTACTTTAATCGCTTTTTAAAACTATATTTAATTATTTTAAAAAATAAGCCTTATCTGGCCTTCACAGCATAGTTAATGTCACTGAACGTAATTTTAAAACAGAAAATATTTTCATTTACAATAGGTAGTTTCCTTATTTTAATATAAAAATGACTGCCCAAACTTTTACTGTCTTTCATTTATTTGAAAATTTAAAAAGCCAAAGTCTTCCTAAAAATTCTTATGCACTCTACATCAACAGAGACGCTTAAAAATTGCTTTTAAAACAAACATCTCTAGAGAAATATTTGTATACTTAGAGAACGTATGTAATTTATGTCTACCGTTTTTTAAACTAAAGTCATTGCATCTTATATTTCATATATATTAAAGCTTCCAGTGAGAAATTTCATTTTATTTTAAGCATTTAAATTGCTTAGGTTAATTGAATGGAAATAAAAAATGAAAATTATGAACCTAAATTGAGAATTTCAAAAATGTAAAAATTCAGTCTTAATATTCTTGAAGATATAAACATCCAATCTACTGAATTTTTCAAACAATTACCAATTTTTTAGTAAGCATTTTTTTTGTTGAATTTCTTTTATTTCTTATAAATTCCTATTTATATATTTAAATGTTTTGTACTTTTATCTTGAATATTTAAACATTTATGGATTTTTTAAGATTTTAACTTCATATAATACCTTTCTTTACGAATGAAAATATTTCTAAGAGAATTATATTATAAACTCCTGTAATGAAATCAATTACTAATCTATTCAAAAGGATTTGTATCAGTTAATATTTAGCATATTGCAAAAATTCATTAAATATTTTATTTTTATATCGATTGATTTTATAATTATGGACGTTATGAACATAATTTTTAATCACTTAAATTATGTACTCATATATAAGTGTTTTATTTACATATAGTATGAATTTATTTGTCAGATCAATATCTACTTTATCAATTAAATCTAGAACAAGTATCATAATTAATTAATTCTAGAGCAAGGCGAATTGGATTACATTTAAAACCGGTGAATATAATGAAAATTTTTCCACTATAATATATTTTCCATAACAACTTTTCAAAGACTTTCCTCTAGACGTACGCTTATCTTTAATGTGAATTTATAAACGTAACAAATTCATAGCTCTAACAAAATTTAATTAATACTTTGGCTGTAATTTGGTAATTCCCATTTCGGAAATTACTGAAAATACCTACAGAAAATTCACATAGAAATACACAATCTAAATTCTAAATTTATTTTTAGAACTATGAGTTAAAATAGGTTTTGACTGACAAACTATGTACCTATTAAATCAAAAAGTATCTGTTTATCACATGTATCAAACGGAAATTTCTAAACTTAAAATTTAGTGTGGTGATTAAAATAATATGTGTGGTTATGAAACACAAGAGCTGTTTCAAAAATGCATACCAAATATTTTTGGTTAATTTTTTAAAAAAAATTTTGATAAAACTTTCTAGAAGAGAAAGTTTTGTTAAACTTTAAATCAATTTGTACTTTATATTAAAATCGAATTCCTTCGTTCGGAACCTTCGTAATGTTAATTTTCTAAAATATAATACGGTATCATACTTAATCAAAACCATTTAGAATTATTATTAGTGAGAAACATTTCATTATTAAAGTATTTTATTCATGAATTATTAAGTAAAAAGCAATCAAAACTTCTGAAAATTCAGCATGACAGATATACACTCAGGAAACTAAATTTGCAAGCCCAGCTTCTGTTCCCTTATTTTATTTATAATAGAATTTATAACAATTTTACATGAAATATTACTTATAATTATAAATCTCCAAAATATCAAATCAAATTAATAATCCAGTAATTTTATGAAATAGTTCTCTTATCCTTACTGTCATATAAATTTGAAAAATAATTTAAAAAAAATAATTATAGATAAAATATTACCAAATAATAATTTTCTAGGTAATTTGAAATTATTAGAAAATGTTATGAAATTAAATAGTTAAAGAAAATAATTAATTTTGTATATTTTTATGTTGAAATTAACCCGAAAAAATAGGATTACATCTATCATGAAAAACAATTAAGATTTATGCATTACTATTACAATAAAGGATAATCCAAATTTGCTTTTAATTAGAAGTTATTCAGGTCCTTAGGATAAAACAAAATCTTTAGGATTATAGCACAAAGAATCGATTTTCTGACGATTTCCTTTCCGGAAATTGGTTCTCTTATACAAAAGAGAAACACCCTCCAAACGGGATTACCTTCTTAAGTCCGTGATTAAAAAGATCTGATGAGCTTTTCTTCTATGGACTTCAGTTTCCTTTGAAGAAGATCCTCTTTTTACTTTTAGGCTGCATTGAGTGAACCTAGTTATAACACTAGATCATTCAGCTGCAAGGATTTTCAGAATATATTTATTTTCAATTTTTATTCTACAAATGAAAATGGACTCTAACTTAATGTATTCAAAACAAGAAAATGATGAAATTATGATGTGAAATGGCTGTGGTTTGCAAAATCTTTTTGGTTTCCAACAATAATTAAATAAATATCTTCTGATCATCAACGGCAAACCAGGAAGATATTTTATATTTATAGTTACAATATCAGATAAAAATTCTAAAAATATAACATATATATATATATATATATATATATATTATGTAACATCAGAATTACTTTAAATTTTTGGTATTTGTATCTTTCTTTTAATTTGAAATTATAGTTTAAGAATTTAATAATCTCAGAATCTATTCACATAACAAGGAAAACTTGAAAACATAATGATTTTATGGATTTTCAATATAAATACAATAGTTTGTTTATTATTTTAATCCATGCTATTTATAATTTTATTCCTGTAATAAACATAAGAAGTCCTTTCCTACATTTATTATATTATATGTAACTTAATAGTCATTTAAATAAAAGTTTGATTTTCATTGAAATTAAAATCATATTAACATTTTAACACAATTTTAAATGGGGGGACTTAAAAATTCTATTTTACTTAAAAAAAAAAGAAAGAAAGAAACAGGGCGCAAGATCTTACTCTCTTTTAATGTCGAAGAGGCAAATACATCACCAAAATAAGTATTTAAAGAAAAATACTGGGGAAGAATAATTCCAACATCATAATGGTAAATCCAACACCAGACTACTGAAAGTTTGAACAAAACCGCTTGTACAAACTTCACGTTGTCCAAAAAAATTCTAGAAACAAAATGTTAGGATATAAATTTCCACCAGCAGACGATATATAAAAAGCAGATGATATCGGAAACTGAATAGGTCATCTGCACTAACATAAAAAATTAAAGCAGATGATATCATAAACAGAATTTGTTCTACGATAACAAAATTAATAAAAGAATATCAACAATAAAATTAATAAATTTGAAATTTTCTCTACCACTTTATAAATATGGTACTTCAGACATAAGTATATCAGATATTCCAATAGTTTTATCTGCTATCATATAAAAGTAATCTATTAAAAATAAATCAATATTTATATTTTAAACAATAAACACTATGACATAAGTTTAAAACTTTACAAAAAATCAATGTAGATTTTAAATTTAAAATGTAGTCACAAAGGAATTCGTGATTATCAGTTTTAGACTTTTATGGCGTCTATATTATACTGTCACACAAATGTCAACTTACACCTGAAGACAATAACCTAAGGCAGAAAAAAATCAAACAAATTAAATAACAGAAAAAAGTCTTTGGAATCCCCACAGCTGTCGTCCCATGATAGATGACCCCCATATCGGAGAAACTTTATCTTTGAATACATCGGTATCTTCTTTAGCATTCTTTCAGGGATTTTTAGACTTTCGCTTTCCTTCCTCCGGAGATCACCATTCACGTTTTATTGTCCCCTCAGATTTATTTTTTTTCTTTCCCAGAAAAATATTTTTTTAGGTTCTTTTTTGTGAATTGTCACGTTCACCCTAGTTTTTACTCATTGTTAAATATTCATTTTTTAAACTTGTTTGTTTAAAATTGAAAATTAATGATTCTGTATCTTTTTTGTAATCAAAATAAGAAACAATAAACTAAAGAGAAGGAAGAAAATATATGTTCTTTAAAGATTTTAACGATTATTTATGAGTAGATAAGACTATTTCATAAGAAAATGGGAATCCTGAATAATAA
Source organism: Latrodectus geometricus (assembly GCA_026290005.1). Classification (NCBI taxonomy): domain Eukaryota; kingdom Metazoa; phylum Arthropoda; class Arachnida; order Araneae; family Theridiidae; genus Latrodectus; species Latrodectus geometricus. Next base: position 32,811 of record JAPDSC010160281.1, read on the forward strand.
TATTAGTTTTTTCAGAAATTTAGATATACGTAAATCAAATATAAGGCATCTATATAGATTAAAAATATCAAAAGGCAAGTTACAAATATCATTTTTCATTTAAGTATAAACAGAGGAAAAGTTGTCATGTTGTGTTGGAATTACAAACTTGATGAATTATAAAAAATAATAAAGCCCTGATAATTTAAGGGGAAATTTTCATTTCTGTAGAAACAAGATTTCAATTCATTCAACTTAATATACTTTACTTCAAAAAGTAAAAGTGAATTCTACAAAAAATTAATATCATACAATTTGTTAATTTAATATAAACTAAAACTATTTAAAAAAATTAAAATAATATAAAGAGTATTTCCGAAAATGAAGTTTAAACTTTAATACAATTACAAATTCGTATCATAGCGACTTAGTATCAACATTAACTAATGTATAATTTTGATAAGCATGCAAAAGTCTAAAATACAATCTACCTGATAGAAATCAAAACTTAGTTGCTAAAATCAATGAGAAATTAAATAGAGAACGATATGTAAAGAGACTCAGAAAACTCACTGAATCAATAATAATTTTAAAAAAAACATTAACGTAATATTTATAAGATTGATTATAATATCCGAAATACGTCTTATAATTAAATTTATATTTCTTTTCTTAATACTAAGTTATTGATTCCCAATATTATAATTTCACTCCATTTTTAACCTAATCTAAAACTCGATATGCTCTTTTCAAAATATTTTTTATCATTTTATCAATCGATGAAATGCTTTAAGGAATACATAAATTATCAGAAAAGTATTATATTGGTTTGAAGAATTTTAAATTCTAGTTAAATTTTTAGTAAGAATATATGATTGATCAGAAAAAATTTATGATAATTTATCAATATTATTAAATACAATTTTTGCAAAATACAATGTTAAAAAAATCTATCAAAAAATTTTAATTTATTTACTTAAGTTATAAAAACATTAAATGATATTTAAGGTATTTATTAATTGTATAGTTAGTTTAAATAGGAATGCCAATTATAATATAATACATTTCTCTTATTTTATTAAATAAATATCAGAAATTAGGAATCAAAGTTTTGCTCTTACTAATTATTAAGTTTATCATTTATTAGCAAGAATAATTTATCAGCATAATTGAGATCTAATTAATATTATTAGTTTGTATTAATTCGATCTCAATGAACACTTAGTGCACAGGTCTAATTAAGAAATATATGAATATTCTTTCTGAGTACATTTAATGTGTTTAATATTTTATTATATTATCAGGAAATAATTACATTTATTTATGAAGAACATGTAGATGATAAGAAAAGAAACATTAATAAAAACTAACAGAACAATATGAGAAACTTTTGATTTTATATTACAACCTAAAAAATATTAACATTTAACTTAAGCCTATTTAAATTATTTAAATTATATTAAGCAATGTATGTTTAATTAATAAATGAAACAGTATTTCAAAATCGGAATTACAGGAGAAAGTGTTTATTTGGAAAATAATACAATTTTAAACCAAATGGAATTATGAATCATGTCTGAAATGATAAATGATTTAATTTAGATATATTCAAAGAGAAATTAGATTCTATTAAAATGATCTACTATTTATTAAACAAAAATGTATCAAAAAATGAAACGAAATATTTAAATTAAACAAATAAGGAGAAATTTACAATAACAGACAAATATCTATAATTAAGTTAAGATAAAAGCAATTCTTTTCAAATATTTAACAACAGCTTCTATTGGAAACTTTTGCTTAAATTCTCAATATTAATTCGGGAGAAACATTTGTAATAGCCCTTATTAATATTTTCTCTAGCTTTGGACCTATATATACGAAAAATATGATACTTAGTTCGATACCAACATAGGGGAAGAGAAATAAGTAGAAAATGCTTACAAAGCTCGATTTTTATTAGTAAAATAACTGAACATTAGTGGTTTATTAGCTTTCGAATATAAAAAATGAATTATATTTCTAAAAACGATGTAAATGATAATAATACAATGCTGTATAACCCTAATTAATAAGAGAGTAAAGCTGTGAAATATATCATTGCTTTTCGTACCATTTGAGTATTGAAATTATTCTTCTTCTATCAAAAGTTTCAGGATCATATTGATAATTGTCAAAATAAATAATCAAATATGAGATAAAAATCTTATATTCTGCAGGAAAATATTTCATACATTTAAAAATATAGGAGACATTAAAATAGATTTAAAACTTAAGACTATGGAACAATGTTAATTAATTTAAAATCCAAAATAAATGAATATTAAAATAAGGTACATTTTCTTAAAGTTTAAATGTTTTAAATCAAAACTGCAATTGTTTCTAAAAAGAAAGGAACATATTTTATATTTCCAGCATATATTTTTCAGATATGAAAGCAACACATAATGATATATTGCTGTAGGTATATTTAATGATAATTTGATTCTACATTAACAATAATAACAATCTGAATTCATAAGAAGTAATTTCAGCAATTAATCTAAACAAAATTTTCCATAGAGAAATTATGATTCAAACGCTGAAACATGTCAAAATGCCTTCAACAGAAAAAATATTTTGTTTCTTTGTTTGATATTAAAAATAGAAATAAATACTTTGAATATATTCAGCTAATATAAATCATTTTATGAACAAAGACATGCACAAAACTTTATTAGTTATACAAAAATCATTTAATCTTTTCTTAGATTTCGAAGTAAATTTAAACTATTTTCTTTTGAAATGAATAAAAGCAAATTCAGCCCAATAGTTTTTTTTTATAAAATAATTTAATGAAATTGAGTTTTAGACAACAAGAATTCATACAAATATGGGAAATTTGATTGTGAGCAAAATAATAAAATAAAATTCATGATTAAGCTCTGATTTCGTTGTTATATTCAAAATTTACCGAATAGATTATTTTCCTAACAGAAAATAAAATTCAGATTATTTTCCTATAATCTAAATTCAGATAAAAAGGAAACATTAAATTATTTATTGCTAATTTGAAATTACACTTCAAGAATGATCTTTATATCAAATACTATAGCTTTGAATTGTAATATTTCTAGAAATGTGAATTCCTTATAAGGAAATTCAAAACAATTATTATAGGAAAATGTTTTATGTTTTATAAATATAAATTAATATTAGAGACTGTCTTTCAAACACACTGATATTGTTTTGCTTAACGCTGATTGTATTAAAAGTATCTACAATTGTTTCATAAAACATGCAAAAATCGTTGTAAAATAAGATATATAAAGTAGATACTATAAAGATCTAAGATATTATAATCATTTTAGCTTTTGTTTCAAATAACATTAAAGATACATTTTTATTCATCAGTGTTTTGCAAAAATGCAAATTATTTATTTCGAAATTTTCTTTAAAATATTTATTTTCATATACGAATTCAAAATGTCTTGGTCGAAAACTTCAAAAAAACATTTTAATTCATAAAACTATAAAAAACATTTTAATAATCTCTTCAAATAAAAACCTAACTACTGTTGTCTAGAAGTTAATTGGTTGTACAAATAATACTGTATGCGTGTCATGAATACAAACAATAACACACAAGATAAATCTTGCTTGATTTTAAAAACGGAGTTAAATTTAATTTTCGGAAATAACTGATAAAAATTTCCCAAAAAAGAAAATATAATGGCAATAACATTTTAATTTGTGTATCAGTCACAGAAATTGTAATCAATCTTAACCGTTTAATAAACGTTTCAGATATCATTATCGAAGTACTGATTTGAAAGTTTTTTCTTGTAACAAGGAGTACAAAAATATAAACTTGTGCTTCATGAGATTTCAAAAGAATCAGATGAAATGAACTGATCATATTTACATTAAAATAACTTTAGATTTCACAACATGATTAATACCTTTAGCACATATGTAATGTGAAAATTAATGAAAAGTAATTAACAGAAAAAAATTATAAACTTAAAAAGTACTAAGTTTTGAAACAATATATAATTATTGACTTTTAGAAACCATTCTAATATTCCTAATTTAGTATACAATATATATACTTATTACGTTAGAAAACACCTTTATTAAATTTGATTACAATACAAAAGCACCTATGTTATATGACGTATAAAACCACCAGTTTAAGATAAACAATCAACAGTGTTTCAACAGTGATATACAATAAATAAAACTTTCTTCAAGAATATTAGTTATTTAAATATAAAAAATAAAAAGCATTTTTTCTGCAAACCAGGAATTTTCTAAAATGGCAAACGACATAAAGCCGGAGAGGAAACATTTGTTTTATTGTACAGTGAATTCAATAATAATTCCTCTAGGCTGTAGTGTTTGAAATATAAAAGAAAGGAAATGCATAAAAATTGTAATACAATGAGACAAGTGCCATAAAAATATAAAATTGTAGACATTTAAAAGTGGCACCTGAAAGCTGCAGGAAAAGTTTAAAAGTTTATAGCAGTTTTGCATCCCAGGGTATTTTTCTCTTGTAATCGTTGGGTGGTCTATTGCAATAAAATAACGTTTTCTTTTGTATTTTTGAGTGGTCAGACAAGGGTATTTTTGGGGGGGGGGAGGTGGAATTTTTAAGTTTTAAAATTTAATTCTTGATATAATTAACATAACGCTGTAAATAACTTAAAACCAATCTAACCTTAGATAACTCTAAACGAGAAAACAATTATTTTTCTATTCTTTATGATTTTATTAATTTTCTATATATTTTCGGTAAAATTTATTTAGCTTGCAGCAAACTTCAAACAATAAGGTAATTCTTATAAAACAACACACCATATTTTACTAAACTTTAGATTGCTCGAATATCAGCTTGCCTTAAAAATAATATTTAAAATATTTATATTCCAAATAGTTTGTGTACACTGTTCTCACAAATACAAAAATTTTCAGTAATAAATATTATGTTAATAATATTATATAATAAAATTTACAATTAATAATTTTAGAAAACATATACCTTTGTGGCAATCAAAATTTGTAATTTAAGTAAATTTTCAATAAATAATACATCAATAAGATAATGCACTAATAATATGGTTGATATACGTTACACTTGAGCTATGTTCATTAAATTTATATATTTTAAAACTTAAAAAACTTAAAATATTGCACCCATAATATAACAGCGTTTTCCAAATATTGAATTACAGTAGTCATTTACAATATTTAATATTTATGTTTTTTATAGTTGTCAAATGGAAAAAAACGACATTGAATAAAAAATATCCTGAGAAATTAAAAAATTAAATGAAAACAGTATTTGCTTTCATTTTTGAATTTTAAAAAAAATGCTTTTGATTTCAGTTAAAAGAAATTCATTAACCATTTTTGACAAAGAAAGAAAAAGAAAACACATACAAAAGTTTTTTATCATTAAAAGAAGGCCAAAAAAACAGAAATAATTCCAAAAAGTTATTAATATAATTTAATAAGTAAACTAGAACCCAATGAAAATCAAATTCCCTGGTGTATATCGTAGTATTTTCCAACAATGGATCAATACTTGGTGAATGTTATTCCATACTATCCAACAGAATCAGGAAACTGAAATTTCAGGTGTATAATTTGTCAAAAGATGCCGAATAAAATGAAATTGAATTGATATTTAATAAAATCAAATTGAGTTATACAGGAAGAAATGAATGTATCTTTTTTATGTTAAACCTTTTACTATTTGCTTTAGATTTAAATTCGTTGTGTTCAATTTTTTATCCATAGGAAAAGAGAAGAAACAAAGAAACCTTATTTATTTACGCTTATAATAGGCAATAAAAATAATTCATAAAACTTCTTCAACATGCTTTGAGATTTTAATGAATTTATTCACTAAACTTAAATTTTCTTCAAATAAAGACAAAAAAATAAATTAAAAATAATATCTTGACGAGTACACATGTTATAACTATACATATTCATGCCTCTAAATAAATGTAATTTAATAAACACAACTGATTTTTTGAAATTTATTATTAAAAATGTAAATGTATTTCTATTTTAAAATCATTCATGAAAAATGTAAATGTATTTCTATTTTAAAATCATTCATCATTTATGACACTACATAAATCTATTGATTTATATAGAATACATTCTATAGTATCACAATACAAAATGCCATTAAATATTTCTTTCCCTCTTTACAAATTCAAATTTAATATATATATATATATATATTCAATTTTAAATTAAATCAACCAAAATTTATATATAATCATTTTTTTCATGTAAATTTTTGTAAATATTAAGTAACACCATACACCATGTCCTAATAATAAATGTTCATATGTTTTGAAATCAAGTATATCTTACAATATAATCTTTGAATAATTAAAATAACAATTCATTTTTAGAACAGAAATATTTTATAATTGTTGTTGAGCAATCAAATCAACCAAAATTTTAATGAATTTTAAGAAACATTACACTAAAGTAATGATGGCTTTGTTATTTTTAGTTTTTAAAAATATGAATATTGAACTAGTAAAATTTCTTTTTTATATAGGAATGTGCATATGAGTTTAAAATTTTATTACATGAAAGTATCTGCAATAAAAAAAATTAAAAATTTTAATGTATTTTAATTTAAATTTTGCAGAAAGTGGACACTCATTATACGCTCATTTATAATTTGTTTTACAATCATGTGATGTAATATTAAAATACTGAAAATATATTTACACATTTTATTCCATTTCTAAGTTTCCTCTGGATATATTTTTTTAATTATAAATCCGAAGACTATTATGTATTATATCTTTATCTCACTGCATAATCTATGTACAAAAAACATAAGATTTTATGTATTTTCAATATTGATTGGATATAAAACTTCTCGCAAATATTATTTGGGAAAAATAAAATGTTCTTCATATTTCAGGAATTTATAATGCATTTTAGAAAGATAACCTGGAAATTCGCCAACAATGAATAGAGTCATATGTATTTATATAGAATTCTTTTTACATTTTCTCAGAATGACAAGTTGATGAATAAAGAAGTCTGCTTCTATTGAAAATATTTTATGGTACTGTCAAATTTTATATACAAAAGTACATTTATAATAAAAAATATTTATCTTCTCATGTATTGAAATTAAATTTCGCAAAAATTATTTGATAAAAAAATTATGAGTCGTATAATAAACTAAAATATTTATGACCATTATCGTCAGCATTTATACTAATAAAAAGTTTGAAATTTAAAATTATCTCACGAAATACTAGCAATTGAAGAATCAAATTTTTATTCTTATTCAGGTTTTACAGTTACATATTTAAAAGCTATAATATGCTACAAAAATAAAAATAATTTTTAATAAACATTTTCAATGAAATAACTGTTAAGATCTGCAATTTATTTAGATCAACGAATTTTATTATTCAGTATTAATATAGCTAGAATATGTCATTATAAGAACTCCTTAAATAATAATATACTTAAAATTAAAAAATAATTATAAAAAAAATAGTGAAAAATGTAGCTTTTAAGCATGTTTCTTTAGGTTGTTTGTAAAAATTAAAAAACACATTTTAATAAGAATAAATAATAAATAATTTCTAAAATTGTTTGATATTTTATATATTAACTACATATGATCAAACATAATTTAATAAAAATATGAATTATCGTGTTGGGTATAGTAAAATAATTCCTTTTATCATTAAGGCATGAATAAAATCTGTATCAGTAAAACATATTAAATATTCATATTTTACAATATCAATAACATTTTCTTTTAATTTTCTCACACATGAAAGTTTAGCAAAGTAATGAATAAATTTGATACTGCCCAGAGTTTTAAAAGTTTCCTCAAAAATAGAGTATAAAGGCATGAAGTTAACTAGATTTCCTCTCTTTAGTAGCAGAATCCAAAATTCAACAGAAGACATCTCATGAAACTATTGAAACTTCATTGAAGTCATAAATTTAAAACTAAAAGTAAAAAGAAAGTATTTTTCTGAAATTGTGATCCAATATCACTTTGCATTTATTTTTAAAAAAGAAAACAGTTTACTTAATCTGTTAGACAAGAATCGCAGATGAGAAGACTGAAAAGTGTTTCAAAAGTTTTGATGTTGAGAAAGAACGTTTTTTCTATATTAGTCATTATTATTTCAATAATTTGCTTTGTCTCAAAGATTTATTCCTTTTCTTAAACTGAAAATTAGATATAATAAGTGTATTTTTGTAAGGAAGGCGTTTTGAAAAGGAAGACCACACCAAAATAGGAATTATCAATATCAAGCTAAAGATATTTTAAAAGTTTTTTCAAATAAATTCAAGAAATAAAAATAACTATTGGTTCATAAAGTAAATAAAACAGTTTCCAAATCACATAACAAAGACAAGAAAATATAAATATATTGCCACAAGATGAGAATAAAATTAATTAGGTATGATAAATAAAAGCTTAAATAAATAAATAAATAAATATATATATATATATATATATATATATATATATATATATATATATATAATAATGATATATATTTTAATATAATAAAGTAATATTTTAAATAAAATAATAACACAGCCAACACATTGAGGAGACAGCCTCTAGTGTTTTTTTCCTAATCATGCTCGGTACTGAGTTTTATCAACTCTTTGAACGATGAAAGGCTTAGATTTGTAATATAATTAAACTCAAATAAACTTCAGTCTTAGTGTATATAAAACTTTCATTACATTTTAAGTTATAACGGATGTCTACCCTCTATCAAATTACAGAAAATAACCGATCTTAAAATCCAGAGATATATCCTCAGAATATAAAAAAAAGTTTTTTGCTAATCGAGTGAAACTAGATTTTTTTCTTATAAAAATTAATATATATAAAAGATTTAAATAATATTTCCCCTTCACTATGATGTTTTACATTCAATAAAAATAATCTCAAATGAATTTTATTCAATATTTAAAAATAAAAATAAACTGAACATAAAACTTTTCTGTAATAAATAATAAAATGCTACAATTGTATATCAAAATTTTATATAATTTTATATATTTTATAAATTACGTCTTTTTTGTCAAGGAAAAATCACGCTTAGCAATATTTTTGATATTCAAATCTTCAATGTTCTTTATTATCATATAAAAACACTGACAAAATGTAAACCAATTCACGGTGAAAATAAACCAGCATACATTTCGTAATAAAATTAAACCATTTACATTTTACATTGTCAAGAAAAGGGTTAATTTAATATCATTATTAGATTGTAAGTTAATCATTTTGTTGACAATATAATGATTAAAATGATTAGCAACAAATTCTACTTCAATATGTGAGTTTCAATATATTAAGTGTACTTCAGAGTTACAATTTAGCTTTAACTAGTAAAAGCTAGCTTGACTGATTAGAAGTAATTTCATATTCATTTTTAAAATACCTTAATTTTTGGAGTTAAATTTTATTTTCATTTAAGAATTAGAATGATATTTAAAAATGAAATATAGCCATTAGTTTTTCAACTTTATTACTTTGTCTCATTCTTTTTTTATCAAGTTGAAAGGAATGAATTTTGAATACTAATTTTTATTTGTGTGAATGCATAGTTTTTAATTCAAACTCCTATTGCTTAAATTCAATAAAAAACAATCTTGTAAATTATTAAAGTTGATCTACAAATTCAATATTTCAGAAATGAAATTTTCACTAACCAATAATATCTACGTATGTGAAAAATCTATTACCAACTCAGTTTGTACAATGTTCCTAAAAGCAGGGAAAACAGTTCTGGAAAAATTTATGTTTTCTTTAAGAATAATTAAAAAGGGAATACAAATAAAATTAATGGTAAATATCCATTACTTGATGTAAACATTAAAATTATTAAGTCTCAATGATCAAAGAGCATAATGCTTAGATCAGATGTAAAGGTTACTTTTTTGATTCAGTCAGAAATAGCAACAAAAGAAAAGTACTTTTTCATCTTTTAAGTCGTTAATCTCGTATTCAACATATATTTACGTGTATGAGTGGAAAGTAAAAGTGCTCAAACTATTTTCAATTCAGCATTATAATTTTTTTGCAATAAATGTTTGTATTACTCAGTTCCAAAATGTTTCTTCGTATAAAAAATTACCATGCATAACATTTAGATTTTCAAGCAAAGAATTCCCAAAAAATTAGCCAATGAAACTATAAGCTAATATAATTCTCAAAAATGAACATCGATTATGTAACAATATGTAAAATATAACAATTAAAAATAATTCCATTTAATATATTTTACTATAAATGTTTGATTCTAAATTTATGATTTTTGCAAAAATTTAAAATTTATGATAGTACTTCACACATTTAAATTTATTTTGAAATAAATTAAGAAATTATTTCTCTTCCACAATATACTATAATTTTTTAAACAAAAATATTTTATTTACACTAAGACCTTTTCTTAAAACTTATTTCCATCAAATACATTATAAATTTTTAAGTGCTTTTTTTCAATATTTTTCCATCAAATATTTATTTTGAATACATATTTTTAAACTCAAAATCTTGATTTCCTTAATTTTTTGGTCTTTGGGTTCTATTGGCAAAGTTATTGAATATTCTCAAACCTCCTATAAATAAGAATTCCAACGCATATATATATATATATATATATATATATATATATATATATATGCTTAGGAATTTTTATTTATATATATGTGTGTGTGTGTGTGTGTGTGTGTAGAAAAATAACATAACTGAAATTTTTAGAAAGAATCTGGCTTAATTTGTGTAATATTTATGTAAACTTTATTTAAAACGATAAATATGTACTGCATATATATATAAATTATCAGATGAAGAATTTAAGTAACTTAATTTTATGTGAAATTTTACCATGCATTAAAGAACTGTGCAGATGAAATTTTTAAAAAAAGATTTATTAAATCTTAAATTATATATATATATATATATATATA
>JAPDSC010160281.1:63647-100444 GCA_026290005.1 Latrodectus geometricus
TATATATATATATATATATATATATATATATATATATATATATATATGTTAAAAACTCATTATTAATATATATATAACTTATATTTGAAAACTTATTATTTTAGCTCATTCAAATTTTTAAACATTTCTAAAATTGAAAATCTTAAATGCTATGGGTGTGTTTTGAAACACACACACATAAATCCCTAGTAAAAATAGTATCAAATCAATAATACATGAAACATGGAACCATTTCCTGCCCTGTAATCATAAACTTCATCAGGAAATGGCGCAGAGAGAGATTCAACCGATAACAGAGAAATTCTTTGATGTCTGGAAGTTTTAACTACCGTGATAAATTTACATAAATATAGTTAAGCATTTCATCTCTCTAAGTTTCGAAACATTCGTAAATTAGAAATTTTGCGTTATTTTGAAAATCAGACGCTTCATATAAATATTCTGCTGGAGTCGTATTTGCTTAACTTCGTTCAACATACAACAGCTTTTCAATGATATTTCTGTATATAATGTTACAAATAAATTACTTTGGAAATATAATTTTAATTTAATAAAAATTAATTAATTTGTTATTAAATTAAGATTTTTATTAAATTGAAATTCCTGGAGCACACACACACACATATATATATATATATATATATATATATATATATATATAGCGGTAGTAGTGTGATGATTAAATTCTTCTGTGATGATTAAAATATTTATTCATGACTTTACAAATTATTACTGAACAACAAATGTAATGAAAATTATTATGGAATGTTGGTTATTTGTAATTGGAATTAAGAAGAAAAAAGTTTTCCAAGTGAATGTATACCTAGTATTGGGTTCTAACTATGTTATATCATTTTAAATTTGCTTCATTCAAACGGATATCATAGGTATTATTAAAAATCATGAAAGGATCAGAAAAAATAATACATTGTAATGTTCCAAATGACCGGAACTAGTTAACTAATTAATAAGGGTACTTTAAAATCTGCAAAAATTAATTTATTATTTGGAACTATTACATATAGCATCTTAAAAGAATCAAATCTTTTCAGAAATACTATATTTTATAACAATGATAAAATCCTTTGGAAAACGTACAATGTTGTTACTTTGATTAAATATTGCGGTTATGAATTAAAATTACCATTCTGATTATAGATTTATAAATATTTAAGAAAACAAGGATACTGTATTACCAGTATTTACCAATATATTGCATACGAATTTAATTTCTTCTGTTTAATATTCTGAAAAAAATATTTAATTTTAACTGGAGTGACTTATTCGAAGAAAAATGTTTTAGTTTTGCAGCAAATACAAATTTCTCTGATATTTTCATACCCTGAAATGTATAAAAAAAAAATAAAATTCTAGTTCCTTTCAAAGTAAAAGGAATTCAATTTTATATTTAAGGAATGAGTAAATATCACTTTGTTTATATTTACTCATATCATTGATTGTTGCATATAATAATAATTATTTTACGAGTGTGTAAATAAATTAGGATCCAAGATATTGAACTTTATTCATTATAAAAAAGATTAGAGATGCTTAAAAATAAAAGTATCTTTCAAAATCTTTTTAATAAAAGAGCAATTTTAATGAATTTACATAACAAAAAGTTGAAAATACTTGAAAATTAAAATTTAATATTGTAAAAATAATGTTGCAAATTTTCTGAGGATTTTACACTAAAAATAATATAAGCAACTTGATTAAAAAATATTTACAGTAAACATTTTATTAGTATACATTTAACAATGTTGGGAAAGCATTGCAATTATTTTGACAATTATTTGAATTTAAAATAACTGAGTTAGTAAAATTGAATTATAAAATATGCTTAAAATTTTATACTCCACTAAAAATTAAAGTACCAACAAATAATTTAGACTTACGTAAGGAAATTTTCTTTGTCGTTTGCATATATATATATATATATATATATACGATTTTTTGTTTTTCCCATGTTTTTACACAGAAGTGTATAAGCTATAGCTTTTCTATTATATCTAAGCATTTTATAACAATATTCTTTCACCTTTCACGCAAAAAATGCCTCAGATTGTACTATATAATAAACATGCTGTATTTATATAAGCAATTCTTAATGTAAGTTATTGGAGAAAATTAAAAATGGACTTAATTTAATGAGAACAGTGAGTAGTTATAGATCATGACTATAGATTTTGCTTGATTAAATTTTGCTTTAATTTTAAAAAAAACGGACAAATTTTGAAATTAATTATATACATAAAAATAAAATGGATAGTAATTTTACTTATCTTTTATTTAATTTTTTTAAGGATAAAAGCAAGCAAATGATATACAAAGGAAAAAAATTACCTGGAAGACCTTGTATTAAACTGTTCTGGTCTCTTTTAGTCACGCCCCATTCATTCGAAGTTCCATTTACTTCGAGTAACTGGTAAAAAACTTGTGGTAGAAAACACGACCTTCTTTTGTGAATTTCCAATACGGAAAATCCATTAAATTCCTAGAAGGAAAAGAATTCCAGCAGATTCAAAAAGTAGAGAAAAAAAAAGCAAAACAACATCTTTAAAACGAAAACGATGAAATCAAAAAAATATGCAAAAGAATGACCTTATTTTCTGCGTCTGGTAAGATAGGAGTTCAGAACTAAAAAATATACCCAAAATCGAAACCGTCATTGTTGTTCAAAACTCTAGATCACAATACATTCTTTAGAAAATCTTTGAGCTTAGATGAAAAGAAACAATATTTTTCTCAAAAGTATCAGGTCACTTAATAACATTTTTTGAAAATGTATACGATCTGTGAAAAAAGGCATGTGATGCTTTAATAAAAATAAAAATTATGATATTAAACGCAATCTATTTTTAAAATATAGGCTATATTTCATTGTGAAATTTGATTATAGTGTATGCAATTAATTTACATTAATTTCAAATCAGTGTTAAAATTGTGGTTTAAATTAAACCCTAATTAACTATGATTTTAACAACTGAAAAGTTACTTATTCTGCAGTATAACTATTTCACACAATATTTAACAGTTCTGGAAATCTACTTGTTTTAAGAATTCAAGCGACAGTGCCTCTTTTCTCCCTATCTATACTTTTATTAATCCATAAATTCTGTTGGCGAAAACAAATTATTCATAGTATCGGAGCCTCTCAATTTCACACTTAATATCCTAAATTATTTTTTAATAACTATAGTTAAACGTCCTCAGGAAGCAACTATTCGTGAATGGTCTGTCTCTATGTGGCATAGTAACTGATTCCATTTTCTAGATTCAAACTATTAACTTAAACTATTGCTTACAATTTTTTAAAACGAGTAACAAAATATTTGGACTAATGTACTGTCTAATAAGCAAAAATGGCTAAACATGTAGTACCATGTATTGCTATTTTCGTTTATACGACAGTAATACCAAATTATACCATTTTTAATACCAAAAAATACCATATTTTCACCTTTTGCCATTAAAATATGTTATTAAAATTATTAAAATCTCCATAGTCAATGATTTGTATAATTATCAAGTGATACATAAAATAATTAAGATAGAGAAGGTCCACATTTTTTAAAATTTCTGAAATTTATGACATTAATATTAAAATATTTTTAACTCAAAGTGCTTGATTTAGTTAATATTCTATATATAATAATCATATGTTTATGGCTTATATAAATTTTCCCTCATAACTCATCTGTACTAGTCAACAACTTCGTAATTTTGGTCTCCAGTTATAGATAATCAAATAGAAAAGATATCGTATTAAATAAAATTTCTAGCATAGAATTTTTTGTAATACTTTTCCTTATGATTCTACACATCAATGAAAAATATGCAAAACGCTGGATAGTTTAAAAACGCCAGTAATAAAATATAGGGTGATATCTATTCAATGAAATACCTCTAAGTGCTATACTCATATATATATATATATATATATATATATATATATATATATATATGAGTATCGACGAAACCAAAATTGTGCGTAACTGGTTGTTACAGTCTTATATAGGACGATAAACACCTTTCGCAATTTTAGCCACCTGGCTATCTTTTTCGCCATTACAAGAGAAAAACGAAAATGTATCGAATTTTCTGTTTGTTGTCTTCCATTTTTAAAACCTTTTACTCGTAACTGAATTAATCAAACAAAAAACCGCAAGAGGATATTTTAGTGTCAAATGTCACCTTTCCAATGAGCATAAATTTGAAATTGTTTGATAGATACCTCACGAGATAGCGATCACTACAGACGTCTACCGAAAAAATAATGGATAACTTTTTCCCCAAACTAATATATATTACATGCTTTGTAACTAATGCATGTATGTAATATATATTTAGATCCTTAAATACTAATTAATATCTAATCATAACCATTTAGTAGTTAAATATAATAATTATAAGTCAAATGCTATTGATCACCAGTAATACTTCCGTTAAACTTAAATGCTTTCATTTAGTCTATTTAAAAAGTTGTGTATTTGAGCTAAATTCAGGGTTACCGGAAGCCTAGTGTATATGCTGCGTTATGTGAAAATGAGAAGCCTGAGTTCAATGTAAGCACTGTTAAGCCACCGGATATAATTTTTATGTTTCTCTTTTCATCATTTCTGTTTATTTGGAAAACAACAAGTGGATACTTTATTGTTTTCCAAATTTCCACCCTTCCAATAAATGTAAACTATCCCACTGTTTTTGACAAATCTGCCAAGAAGGCAACTTACGGTGAATATACAAATTTTTCACTTCGAAATTTAATTGTTAAGCTATTTTTTTAAGCTAAGTATAAAGAAAGAAGTGTTACAAAACAATGGCAAAATGTGGTATTTGAAAGAGGAGAATTTTACTCTAAAGCAATGTGCTCGAGTTATGAGGTTAATTATATCAGTAAGCAAATAATACTACTATATTAATTATTAAAATCAATTAATTTTATTAAGGTACCAATATCACTTGAAATACATTTCAAGAAAGATCATAATGGAAAGAGTTATTTTGGATTGATATTATATCTTTATTGTTTACTTCCTGTATGCAAAAATAATTGGAGTCATGTTAAGACTTCACCAGATTATTTATCTTTATTCATTGAAGGATTCAATCATTATTTTATCTTGCGAATGTTTTTAAATAAATTGTGATATGGTTTCTCAAAATACCTCACTTTATTTTATTACAATTCTAAATAATTAATTAAATATGCATAATTATATTCCAATATTATTTAGTTTAAATTTCACTTAGAAATAAGATTTTTTTTATATTTTACATTGCGATATATGAAATCTTTATCAAAGTAGAATTTGAGGAAACTATTGTTTAGAATTAAAAAAAAATGCATTTGAAACAAAATTTAAGCTAAATATATGTTGGTTTAAGAATAAAGGAAATTTAGCCAGCTTTATGCTCAAGCATTTAAAGCTGCCGTAAATAACGAAGGATATCCTGTTAAATACCGATTAACTAAAATATTTCTCCATTTATTCATTAATAAATTGATATTTATTACATCATCGATAATTTGTGTGACCTAATATTTTTAATTTTTGCTATATAGTTTTTATAAATATGAAGTTTGCAACTGACCTTAAAATACTTAATGTAGTTTTGTAAAACATAATAAATTTAATTTAATAACTAACATGAAATATTAAATTGAGGTTAAATTTAAATAACTCTACTCATTTTCCTTGCAATTAGGTTGAACAATTTTTAGGGAATTTAAATTCGTCATAAAGTTCCCTATTGTTGAGACAGTAAATTCTGTAATACGTAAATTAAAATTACGATTTTCTTCCTTAACGTCAACAGTTAAATAATTTTTTTTAAGGAAATCAGAATAAAAATTGATTTTTCCTTCCTTGTAGAAAAGTAATGAAGAATATTGAAATTAATGTATTCTGAACAAAAGTTTCTGCTATTCTGTTAAAGATAAGATACTATCGTTCTTAGACAGCTTAGTCTTGTTTTAATGAATGAAAAGAAGATCTGGTTTCCGTTACAGATAAAAATAGAATAATGAAAATGATGTTTTGCTTAGAATATTGAATTAAGATCTTAAAATGAGATTAAGCAAGATGAAGTTGGATTTGTTGTTTCATTTATTTTTCTCTTTTGTGAGTTAGAGAGTGACTATAACTTTTCCCTTACTTGTTCTGAAATATAATTATTTTCAGTCGCGCGCGTGAAAAAAATAAAAGAAGCAGGCTTTGAAGTATAATTCTGACATCTGAGTTACTTTAAGGCATGATAATTGAAGATTTTATTCTTTTAATACAATTTTTAATTTTTTTATATGAGAACGGAAAAAAGAATATATACATAACGGAAAAATCTGAGACAAAATCTATGCTTACAAGTCCTACCATAATAAAAGTTATTTTATGTTTTAGAATTATAAATATTTTTCAGAACATGACATGGATTAAGAGATGCTTGAAAGGTTTGGAAAATTGCAATCTTGGTCTTTCAACAGCATTGTGAGAGGATACTATACTTATCACTACTATTATGATGTGCTGAACATTGCTAAAAACACAGTTTGGGTGTTCAGGAGGAGGACGTACCAGTAACTGTCAGAATTTATAGTTCTATTAAAAAGTATGATTATGGTTTTCTTTCCAAATTTAGTGGAAATGTACAAAATGTCGTCTTGGACACACAAAAGACAGTTGCAGCTAAGACTGCTGAACAATACTTGCAAAAAATTCTTTAGTCCATAAAAATCCTGAGCTCAAAATCAAGAATGGACACTTGGTTTCTCCACTTGACAATACACCAACACACTACACCAAAGTCTGCCCCAAGTGATCACTACTGCAGAGAAACTACTTGAACACAATTTCACAATCTAGTCCTTGATCATTACACTTCGCATTGTTTCAACATGTGGAAATGAAATTAAAAAGAAGATTATTTGAAAGTTACGAGAACTTTCTGAATTCTTGAGATAAATCTGCTTTATTCCCTGTTGAAACCTAACAAATATTATTTGAAAACTGATCTCGTCCTAAGAAAAAGTGAATTGAATGCAGTGGAGATAATTTTTAAAGAATTCAATAATAATTCAGGATTGCAAAAATTTTTAAGTATCCTTTGTGTATTTGTTTTTCATGAAATGTAGAAATGTTACTTACTATAGCTCTTTTTTGATAAATATGTGCATTAGTTTCCGACAACCTAATATTTTCTTATTCGTAATGTAAAAACTATTTTTTAATATGTCAAGTATTATTAATTCGGAAACATTAAATCTTTTAACAATAAAATCGCGCAATACATGTTATATTTCTTTATATTTATAAAAAAATTACAGATTTTTGCAATTTTCTATAAAGTAAATCAAGTAAATTTATGAAAAAATTATTTTTAATTTATTTTACTTAATCATTGATCACTTGCATATTCACTCTTAAGTAAATACCATGAAAGTCAATACATAACTAATAGTTCACGTAAGAGAAAAGAAAATTTCTCATTCAATTGCATTTATCATAAAGTTTTAAATCATCAACGTATTTTTGTTGTTAGTTTCAATAGTTCCAAATTTTAGATAAGTTTATAATTGATAATTTACAAGAAATTATTTTTATGTTTGAAGATTTTCAAAGAAGTTGATAAAAAATTACCTTAGAAAAAAACATTATTAATGTATTTTAATTCTGCTTGAGATGTTCCTTAGCAGCTTTGTACTTAAAATCCACATACATTTAAAAAAAGAATTCTAAACATTGAAGTCATATTTTTTAGATTACATAGTTTTTGTTGCGTGATATTTTTTCCTTCTTTCAGCGGTTTTCAATCTAACAGCACACATTCCACTGGTTACATCTATAAAATGGTATTTTATACATTTAATTCAAAATAGTTTTTTTTAATTTCTGTAAAAATAATAAGTCGGTAAATATTTTCTTATGATTAAACATATATAAATATATGTTTAATTTGCTTAAATAACTTGTTTGTTATCCGCCCAATTATAATTAATATTTACCATTTCATTAACATATTATTTATTAATTTTGTAAATTTTTATTAACTCTTGAACAATTACAACTTGACTGTTGCATTTTGGAACTTATTTAAAAGCATCATAACATTAGTTTTAAATTTACCAACACTGTTCACAATAGTACAGTGATCTTTTCTAATCCAATTTATATTGCGAGAGTTTCCTTCCTTTTAGCCAAGATAAGGATATTTCTAACTTTTTTAATATTCTTCAACTTTTTTTACATTTTCAAAGGATGAAAAAGAAATTTTCTCTTCTCTTTTAAAACGAGGTATCTGCATGTCAGCTTCACTGTTAGTGCCCATTATTATCCCTTTTTCAATGATCATTTTACTCGAACTTTGAGCTTTAAATTTCAAAATCTTCAAATTATGTTTCACGATACCTTCCCTATACAATATACAAGAAAAAGAATTGTATAAAACCTTTCTTTAGAAATGTATTCTACAATAATAATTTTATTTTCGATTGTATGTGAATGAAATTAAGGATTTCTTTTGGATCACTGACAAGTTTTTTTCATAGTTAATTTTTTTTAATTCTCTATATATAAGATTTTAATTTAAATTTGAGGTGAATACATTACAAAAGGAAAATTGAAATATTTCATTTGTCTTCCTTTTGAAAATTATTTATTAAAAATTTAATTTTTATTCTCAAGACATTTTTAAGAATTACTAAGTATCTAAGTAATTCTTTTACATAATAGTAATAATAATATGGGTAAAATAAAAGTAACTCATTAGCTGAGGTTAGCATGTGATTATGTAAATTTCAAAAATTTTCATTATGAATATTTCATTAAAATTTTCATTAAACATTTTTCAAACTTTAAAAAAGATTCAGTATTTCATAGTAATGTTTTAAATTTTGAAGTTATTTCGATATTCATAAAAATATTTTCAACAAAATCTATTTAAATTAATTAAGTATTTTGAATATTATTACTTTGAGGTTTGAAAATTCAGTAAGTATAATTTCCTGTAATTTGATTAAAAACAAATTATGAGGCAACTTTCTTAATAGCCTTATAATGTGATATTTCTCATGAATTAAAGTTTGTCTTGCAAAATCTTTGGTTTTTATACCTACACGGATTTCATTCAAACCATAATGTAATTTTGCATTTTGTATGAACGGCAGTATTGTCGTGATGATGCAGAGAAAAACCTCATCCAAATTGTTTCCTTTTCAATACTTGTCATTTTTAGTTAGATTGAGATTTCGTAATAGGTTGTTCTGTGACTTTGGTTATATAGTGTATATATATATACACTATTTTGTTATTAAATATTATGGAATAAAATTATGTAATTCACAATTGTTTCAATAAAATTACTGCAAAAACTGTTTATTTACTGCAAGAATGCACAACTCAAAAATGTGTGTTTTTGTAACTATTTCGGAATTTATTTAGTACGTACTCACTTGAATGTACATACTTGAATGCCTGCATAAAAGTCCCCCCGAAAAAAATTGCATTATTAATAATACAAATATTTTAATTCTCTTGACAGTTCATTGATTATATTAATTTTATTCCTCACATCATTGAGTATCATAACTATCAAGTAATACTGATTTCTTTCTTATATTCATATTATTGCTTGGCGTCACTCCTTAAGTCATAATTTAATTAATCAAGTGTTTTGCGAAATCATAATTAATTAAAATTTTTTGGCATGCTTTGTTAGCTTTGATATAAAAGCTAACAAAAACAATTAAATTTTTAAGATGATCTAGTTATTATTGATTAGGAGGATGCATAAGTTTCCAAATTTTCTTTTAGGAACAAACGAAAAAATTTCTGAATATTTTGAAACGTAATTAAGTCTCTTATATTGGAATGTTAATTTAATTATGAATGATTACATCTTTTAATTAATTTTGTTCTAATCGTGATGCCAAAATTTTTATTTCTGAGCTATTTGTTTACATAAATATGGATTATTGGGAATATTCACTTTAACTTGTAATGCTATCTCCCTTCTTTATATAATTTAAGATACAATTAAACATCAATTAGTAAAGCAAATAATGATGCAAATTCTATTGTATCATTGTAATTAATAATACAAATAATTGAATTATTTAATTGTTCTTATAAATATAGTTACACATATTTAACTAAATACACTAGTTTATTAATAATTAATGCAAATTTTTTTATTCGATTCATTAATTCAATGCCTTTTTTAGAAAAACAATTATAGTCTTCTTCAACTGTCACCTCAAGCTGATCAGTTTCTTTCATAGTTTATTTAATGCATTAAAAACTATTACTTTGATACAATTTTTACAACTCTTGTTTCAATATTTATGGAAATGATTTACAATTTAATTGCTTTCTTTAGAGGAAATTCCATTACTTGGATTGAACATTATTTTTTAAATTAGAGTTCATCTTCATCATCAGAAATGGCATTTCTTCATGTGAAAAATGCAAAGTTAATAGATTTTTTTGTGAATCCTTAAGTTTCTTTACCTAGAAAATGTTTTGAAGATAGAAATATTTCAAAAGCAATATTATTAGACGCTCTAGTTTAAATAAATTATGACATTGAAAATATCTGTGTAAACTAATTTTGTTTTCTATTTAATTAAACTGCATATAAAATTTTGCAATTTAATAAATTAGTATTTATAATTTAACTAATTTTTTAATCATAGATTTTGACTTCTTTATATAGATTTTATTTTTTCAATAGAATTAGTATAATATACTAATTGAATTCAAAAGAAGTTTTTACTACGGAATTGAAGAATAAATAAAAAGAAATAATTCTTAACTATATTATCATTTATTTGGTGTTATTTTTATGCAAACAAATAATAAAATGGTGTTGTTTGTCAATATATTTTCGATGTTTATCAAAAATAAACTTATTTTCTTTTTGCCAAACTAAAGTATATTGTAATGCTTTTGTTATAAAAGATGACTATTTAATTAAACTCACTCTACGTTAGCAAATAAATACATATTTACTTAAAATATTGTATATCAATTTAAAGGAGTTATCTTTATTTAAACATTGATTTTCCCTTACCACATTATTCCTCACTTTTGTAAAGTTACTTTCTATTGAAATTCTACTAATTGCATCCGTTTCTTAATAAGACTGGAGATCTGTTACTACAAAACAGAGTACAGAAAGAGAATAACACTAATTAATGGCGACGACCTCATTTCAAGACAATCATGTCTTTTCAGAGTTCGTTCGATCTCTTCTTTTTGGAAACATATAGTTAGGTAAAGAAAAGAAGTAAACTTCATTTAAAATAAAAACGAAATGGAATGGAGTCACATAGTATAAGGATTCTTCTTTCATTTCAGGAATAAAAGAACTTGACGAGTTATTTTGAAAGTTTGAATGAGCCTATTAATAATTCTTAAAGTTTCTCGCTTCATTTCACCTAACATAGCTATCTAATTCACTCTTCAATAATTGGGAATTTTCTCTGTCAGTTTGATACTTAAAGCTTTTTATTCCAAACCATATCCCGAAATTAGTCATCAACTATTTCGAATTAACTTCAATAGGTTATTAACTATTGTTTTGATTTTCCATGTCTTTATCTTTAAATACTAGTTTCTGAACTCCTTTTATGTCAGAAAAACATTTAATTGAAGTTTACGGTAACTAATTTTAGTATTGTCCTTTTAATTTGTCAACTTGTTTTATTACCGCTATAAAGACATGAAGTATTTTACATTTAAAACAAATATTCCAACGTTCCCCATTTTACACCCTTCAATTTTTGTGAAATTTCTTTCTCTTCGCAAAATATTTTGAAGTACTGTATAAGGAATTTTTTGAATACTAGGCACACTATCAGCACAGCACGTAAAACTTGACAAAATATCATTCATTATTTTTCATTCCAAATTATGCACTGACAAGATTTGATTCTTACTGAACTGCCAAATGAGAAGATTTTGTTCTGTCACTTCTTGCTGAAATGGAAATAGACAATGCAAGTCTATTGTATGTTTTATGAACAAACGAAGACCATTTCCATTTCCAAATTTCTGCCAATGCTCCAAATTGCATAGTATTTACAGGAAAGACGGTACTCAGTGCAAATCATCACTTTTTCATTCTACAAAAACCAATGTGATGTATGGGTTTACTGCGTCATTTATCAGTGGCCCTATCTATTATAAAAATATTGATTCTTCGTGTACACTAATATGTACTAATTTTACAGAATGCTATAAGTCTCTTTTTTACAACCAGCTCAATGCAACAGGGCAGTTGAGTGGACAGAACAATTTTAATACTAGATGAAAATCCTCCACATGACGCAACATCAGGGAAATAGCTGTATAATCTTCATATTGAAAAATACAGAATTAATGAAAATGACTGTTTAACTAATTGAAAATACTCATTATAAGCAAACATATTCATGTTACCATTAGTGATTAATTGAAATATATTGTGGATTATGATCTTTCACTTTCTCAGTTCAGTAGAGAAAATAATTCATTGAACATTGAATGGAAAATAATATTGAATATTGCTTAAGCAAGTAGTAACAACTTTATATTTACTTGCTTTACATGGCAGTTTCATAATTTTTACCTCTTTCTAATTACATTGGGATGATTAAGAATTGATTTTATTTTTACATTTTGTACAGTTTTCGGCGTAGAATCAGCTGAAAAAATACTTATGCAGTTATCCAGAACATTTTTGTATGGGTGTATTTTGAATAAAGAATATTGAATTTAAATTCATACATTTTATAATGAAATAGTTGCATAATCAGTCAATTTTAAAATTATATATATAGTTTAAAATTGACTGATTAATGGTGAATATATATATATATGTACCGGGAGAATGGTTCTATAATCTAAATTGTTACAGATTAAGAGGGGAGATAGTAACCATCAAGACAAATAATAATTATCATAGAACATAAAATCTTATTCCTTTCTGAGAGGCAAAAAAGTGGAATCATGGTTCAGTACTGAAGTTACAGATGTGTTGGAAAGTGAATGGATGTTTTTCAACTATTGGTGTGGTATATCACATGAATAAAGAATGCACACGTATCACATACAAAAAAGGGCAATTTTTTCCCAGATAATAATCTCCATCAGGCAGACTTTGTGTAATCGATGCTGGGGATGAAGAATAACGATTCTCAATTTAATGCATTTTTATTTAATGGTGCATCTTCTTCAAACTGCATTAAATCTCATAAACAAAACATTAAAAATTTTCCTTGGACGTCTAGGTTAGTATCTTTGGTATGTATATGGAAGACTATTCATCATGTCAGACATTCAAACTGGTACAGCAAACCGTATTCTCCTGGAACAAGTGTTTCCTATTTATGGCAGATTATTTCTCTTCCCCTCCAGAGAGACATGTATTTTAAGCAGAATTGAGCCTTAGAACATTTTTTATCACGGCCCGTAATTTTTTGAATGCCACTTATCCCGCATGATAGATTGGAAATATGGGACATATGGCTTGACTGCTATATGATTATAAAAGCACTAATTGGGTTTTAGTTTTATTATGTTTAATGCATGAACTTATTAAAATAAGAAATCCTTGCTTCATATTTCTTTCACAGTTGTAAGAATAAGTGTTTCCTAAAAAAAATAGAGAATTTAAACATATTTTCTTAGATTTTTATTTTTTGCAAAACACTCATAATTTTCCTAAAAAGCATTTCAGTACTATGTCATTGATGCACAGTTTTATATTCTCGATAAGGAGTTAAGATGTTTGAATCTTACAGAGAAACTTTATACTCAGATTGTGTAAAAGAAATTTGAAGTCTTGAACTTTGATTAATTTGTAAAACAAATGATTGTTTTAAGCAATGATGTTAAAGTACATCATCAATTATTAGGGATTTCATCAAAGTTATTAATTGTAATGAGAATTTTTTTCTGAAATTTATTTAAAATTTACAATTAATTTATATTTTATGGATACATTTGAAATGTGTAAACATTTAAAACTTTTATGAATGATTATTGAACGTTAAAATGTAATAAAAAAGCGTTTATATATTATTATAGTATGTGTGTGAATATTTGGTTATAAAATACTTTATTTAATGTATTTCTACTGATGCACAGATAAATTTCAAAAGAGAAAAACATTTTCAATTATCTGACCAGAAAAATGTCAATAATAAATCACTTTACCTCCTGGAAGTTTTTCACATAGATTAATACTAAATTAAGCATGTGACATTGATACAAAGTACAGTCAATGAAACAAATTAAAATATGCCTTATGATTAAATTCGTAGAAATTTCTATCGAATGCATTTTTCATTTTTAAAATTTTTAACCAAGACTACATTAAAATTTATACATAGCATTTTATCTTTATTATATCACCAGTATATTTTATTTTTGTTTTCAAAATTTTCATTTTACTTCAATAACCATCTATGTTTTTGCGAAGTTGCATTTCATTTATTTATTTTCTCAAAATGGATTTATCATATTAATCAAACAGAGAACTCATTAAATTATTATTTAATGATCTCTTTACGCTATTAATTTTATATACTTTACCATTTACAATTCAAAGTTCTTTATCATTGTTCCTTTGGTATTAGAAATTTTACATAAGCAACTGTAAATCCAATAACAAGAGGAACCATTCTGTGAAATCACTGATGTTCTTTAGGTTTTATTCATTATTATCTGCTCAGTGGTTACGTACAGTCTGAATAAAGGAACAATTTTCTGTAAGCAAAGACTCTGCAGCACGAAAAGTTTGACATCGAAATTCTAGTTGAGCGCTTTTGTATCAAATACCCATTGATTTTAACGGAATCCTTACAAGGGCCAAGAATACGATCAGAGAATAAGCAAAAATAGAAGAAACTTGTACTCTTCTATTGAAACAAGTCTTTATCAGAGTGATAATAAGTAAAAGAAAAGTGAATATAAAGGGACTTAATTTCTAAAGACCATTCAAAGATTCGTGAATAGCTGCGGATGTGATTAAGTTCCTATCTATTTCCTTACTAAAGATTAATCTTTTGTAGGAGTTTACTGAGATTTAGAGACCTTATATGGAAACAGAAAAGGTTAGTTGTATAAAAATGTCTACTTTTAGTTACAATTTAATAATAATTGCATCCAAAACATTTTTTAGAAATCAATCGATCAATTCAAGAGAGTAGGCTATTTGATTTAAGTGTTTCCTTTGTTTTCTTAAGTCTTCACTTTGCCATGAACGTGATGATAGAATTTGAAATAGTGTTTTCTTTTCCTCACAAATGATTTGAATTAGCAGATGATTAAATTACCTGCTTGAAGAGGAAAAGTTCAATAGGTACTGAATAATTAAATGTTTCACATCAAATAATTTATGTAATATCTCAAGTTCAATCATGGTTATAATATCTTATAAATATATGTATTTTGTTGTATTTAGATTTATTCAGATTCAATATGTTTTACAAAGTAATAAAATGATTGAATTTAAATTACAATAATTTTTGCACATGCATGCACGAACACACTATATGAATTAAAATTATTTAAAATAAATGTTTCAATTTTGTCCAAATAATGCTAATAAGGGAATCTGAACACTCTTAAGTGTTTATTGCAGCAGGTGATAATACAACAAGCAGAAATATCATTTATTGTAATAGCCCTTATGAATTTCAGATGATATTTGAATATAGATTTATTTTTGTCCCATTAGGACAAATCAGCCTGAGTAGAAACACAGTTTCAAATGTTCAGTATTTAGAGAACAGGAGAAAATCAATTACTGTCTGCCTTTACTCAAGTATTTCTGAAAACCAATGTTTTTTTTAGATTTGTGGCTTCCTTTCTATTTTAAACTGCATTAAAGAAAAATGTATGACTGACGTCTGTGTATATTGAATTCCAAAACTTAGACATTTCTTTTACAAAAATCTTTTATATAAGTGCTGCATAAATTATTGATAGTAAAATAGACCATACTAAATTGTCTCTTAATTATATTTTAGATTTTTTTTTTACTCAATGATAAAATTTCATTCACTTTTTTACTGCATTTTCGGATTTCTTTTTAATATTATACTGACTATTGGCGTATTACTGTTGTCTGCAAGGAACATTATTTAATCATGATAAAATATTCGGTACCTTACCTTTTCGGTTAGACTGGTTTTTATGACTTTCGTATCCATTCTCAATATCATGCGAATAGGAATTTTGTATTTCATTTGCAATGGAACCAACTTGAACAGAAAATCAACTTTGTCCTTAAAATCATAAATAAAATGAAAATTGTGGTTAGTATGAATTGCAATTGCGTTAGATGCAAGCACTGTTACAAACAGAGCTTATAAATTCATAATTAACATTAAACCGTGCTTATTAATTTAATTTTTCATATGCTGTTATATTCGCAAAGTTTGACATAATAAGTGAGAATCACCAAATTTAATATAATATAACATATATTTGACAGTTCTTTTGATACAGTTGCAGTGATTTTATCAATAAAATAATATCAATGAAACTTCGGTGAATTCGAAATATAAATTTAAATTATCCATTTATTTAAAATTTTATAAAATGAATATTTCAGTTCATAATACAAGACACGTGGGAGCTCCTATATTAAATTTTGTATCCACTTAAAAATAATTAAGACTTCAGATATGTGTCTTTAAATAAGAAGTAAACAATGAATAAAGCCAGATTTTTTTATGGATCTATAGTAAGTTTTATTGTTTATTGCAAGTTTATAAATAATTTTATGATATCAAACAGAAATATTACTTTGGCTAGTTAACTAGATTCCTGATTGGTGAATAATTCATTCCCTGGAATGATATTACTTTCTGAATGAAATGTATCATCCGAATATAAGTAATTATCCAGAGGTTCGTGAGCAATGATATTTCACTGCAATGGTTTTTGCTTCTCATATTTGTATTAAGGAATCAATAAAATTCATTCAATATCATAACATAAGTAACTTCCTGCACATTTCTAAAAACAATTACTTATATTATGAGAGTAATAATATTTTCAGTGGATAGAATTAAGCATGAGAGTGTTTTATTCAGTGTCATTATCAATAATTCATGTGCCATCTAAAAGGAATTATTTATTTATTAATTTTTTTATAATTGAATTATATATTTCAATAATCTCCTTATTGATAAGATGTAATTCAGTTTCAAAAATTTGTTTGCTAAAATGATAAAACGATTAAAAGTTTTAGACCAAGCAAATATGTGAAACTAACACATGTTTTTCCTTAAATACCTTATTATTTTATAGTCAATGATTCGTTCCAGTAGATTTACAAGAAATTAATTTTAATTATTTTTTGTAGAATTGAAGAATTATTCTCTTAGTAGAATTGGACAATAGCTCAACAATCGTTCCAAATAGTTCAATTTAAAGAATAATTTTCGAAGAATTCGTCAAAATTCTTTTTTAAAACAAATTTTTCTTAATGGGGAAGAATTCTTCAAAGTTATATTTACAATTTAACCTCATATACTTCTTCACTATAAAATCTATTATACTTATAATTGTTAAAAAGCCAATTAATTCAACCAATACTATTTTAATGAAATAAAGTTAATTTTATGTTCTCTAATAATTAATATACAAATATAAAATATACTAAAAAATAAAAATATATTATTGTAAAAGAAATTAATTTAACCTATATTATTTTAATGAAATAAAGTTAATTTTATGTTCTCTCATAAAAAATGATCACGCGCCTGAGTTAAATGCAAGATTTTAAGAAATCGCATGCATAAAGTTAATTTTTTTCTGTATTTTTATCGCTAATTTATTGTAAAAGAAACCCTCTGGATATTCGGGTACAGCTTTAAATATTCCCGAAAACTTTTAACTCTCAATTAACAATGTGATACTTGCAAATCTCCCACAAAAAGAAATTCATTTAAAGACACAAGATTAACAATTTATGATTGAAAATCTATTTCCTGTCTTGAATGTAGGGAATTTGTCACCTGGTCAATTAAAAGAAGCCAGCGCATATATTATATATCGAAGAAGATTGCGCTTTGTTCATATTCCTATACTCCAGCTTACGTCAACAGTTGAGATAAAAAAGTCATCTCAGTTGACAACCTTGTAACTTAACCTTGGCTATGTAAAAAATTGTTTAGCGACAACGGAAGATATACTGTATTAACTTATTACAGTCCCTCAGATAGAAAGCATTTCCTTTTAAATTGTTATTTATGTTGTTAATTTTAAAACTTTTTGATAAGTAATACTGTCTTTTTTATTGCTTTCATACAAACGTCTATACATTTTATGGTTTCTGGTGTCTCTACAATAAGGCTAATGTTGGGTGAGCAATTAATATCTAACTATACTTTTAAAACTAAAAGTTTATATTGTGGATCATTCATAATATTAATTTACAGACATTATAATGAACCTATTTTTCAGCTTCAACAGAAATCTTTTTGAATAGATTTTATGAAGAAGCTTGCATTGTTGTTTTAAGTGCTCTTCTCATACTATTAAATAAAAGGCTTATCCATTGATGTATTCATTATGGTATACCTCACTAAACATTATAAAGGCTTTAATTTCTAAATCTCACTTTCTTATGAAATTTAATTAATTTTACACTTCTAATTTTATTGTGACTTTTAATATATTTTTTACCCTATACGAAAAAAATAAACTATCGCTGAATTATATATCATGAGTTTAATGAGATACATTCATAATATTTTCTAGTGTAAAAATCATAAATTTTAAGTAATAGTAAAATGTGTTCAAATATATATATATATATATATATATATATATATATATATATATATATATGAATTAAAAATAAGAACCCTTCTTGAAACATTTTATTTGACAAGTATTTCACACTTCCTAGTAAATTGTAAGAAAAATAGCTAATACAATTTTCTCTTTATAATATTATGTTGCTGAAATACTTCGATATCACTTGATGCAGTATGAGGACAATAGAAAGTAAAAGGAAAACATCGTTCTCTGAGGAACTTTATAAAAAAAGCTAAGTCAAATACGATGCACATAACTGAAGAGAATGGAACCATTAATCTTGAAAAGAATTCCATTGAATGGGCAGTTTGCCGCTGGACTTCACGCCGCCAAATAAGGAATAGATATCTTTCTTAAAAAAAAGTGAAAGAATCGAAACTCAAGAACAATAGTTACAATAACTTAGAACACTCTTTTCTTTTCAATTCCATTTTACAAATTTTAACATGCTTTGAAAACGTTGTTAGTTCTCATGGTATATACATTGGAAAATTATTTTAGAATCATAATTATTAATAACTTAAATAATTTATGCTTACTGTAAAGGTAATCTATAAATTTATTTGAATAATTTTAAGACAGAATTTAATTAATATATGAAAATTAAAATACTCGATATTAATATATTGATTTATGTGTCCAATGCAATTATTTTTTCTTTTAAATAAAGAGAGTTTCTATTCAAATCAATATGGTTTACCAAAAGTTTTTTCTCTTTAAAAATATTAATTTGCATTTCAGCATTTTTTAATTTCTGTTAAATTCGCAATATTAAAAATAATATTTATCAGAAAAAAATAACCTTAGTTTAACTAATTCATTTTTGGTTCGAAATAAAATATAATATATTTAAAGAAGTATTTAATATTAACATATTTATAAGTAGGATGGTAATAAAATATAATCAGTGAGTATAATCAATAAGTGTAAGACATCTCTTTTACTTATTTTCAACTCCTTTAAATTTGGTTATGTCCTTCAGCAAAATTTTCTCTTATTGATAGTAAACTCATTAGCGCTTTGAGCTTCATTTCAATAGTTCTTAAGTTCATTTTCATCCTTTAGCGTAGATGCCTGCGTTGGTTGTGAATCCACTTTAAATTGATGGTCTTAATTAGATTAACTCATGTGCAAACAATAATCGTACATCGATAAATAAATCGATCCCATAAAATATTTTAATTTTTATTGGGTATTATTTAAATCATTGAAACTAGAATACTGAAAGCTGAATATATAATATCTTTTTTGATCTGTGGTTATATTTCCTTTTAAATCAGTGTTTCTCAACCTTTTAGTATTCACGGCCCAATTTTCAATCATAATTTTCATCGCCCCCCCCCCCTCCCCACCGCATACAATCAAATATATACAATAATAATGTATTTTGAGTATTTTGGCGCTAAATCTACATTACAACCTTAATTTTAAATTTTACAAATTACCAAGAATACCGAAATTTATTGACATTTTGCAACACCGATCCTCAGCATTGAAAAAACAAGAATCCTATGCTTTTTTATTGCTCTTGCGTCCCGCCATGTCGGGCATTCTCACGGTTTTGCGAGAAGTTTCGATTTGTCTGGAATTTGTCTGGTCAGCAAAAAATTAAGCTAGAAGTGTGCGCAGATGTGAACAAATGTTTTCTCATAGGGAGAAGTAGAAAGCTCTATGACGCCAATTTCAATTCCAGACAATCTCATTCGAGTCGATCCTTCTATCGCTATATTGAATCTATTCTGAATGTGTATATTATATATATTTTCGTGTAATTGCAATTCACCGTATTAAATATTTACGGCATCAGACTTATGCAGAATCATGGATAATTTTTTAAGCGGGCGTAAGCGAGCATTAGACGATAGACAAGCATCAACAAGTACACAGATGAGCGTGGTTCCGAAAATAAAATCAAGAAAATATTCTCAAGAATACTTAAATTTTGGGTTCACTAGTACTGAAGCAAATGAAGAAGAAAGGCCCCTATGTATCATTTGCTCAAAAATGTTGGCGGCAGACAGCATGAAACCTAATAAACTTAAACGACATTTGGAAACGCTTCATAGTGCGTACGTAAACAAACCCAGAGAATTCTTCGAATTAAAATTAAAATCATATGAAAAGCAAAAATCATTGTTTAAAAAAACTTTGTCTGTGAATGAAAAAGCTTTAATTGCCTCTTACAAAGTTTCATATAAAATAGCCAGATGTAAAAAGCCTCACACCATTGGAGAAGAGCTTATTTTGCCAGCCGCGATTGATATTGTAGAAATTATGTTTGGAGAGGATTTTTCAAAACAAATGCAGTCTATACCTCTTTCAAATGATACTGTTGCCCGTCGAATTGCTGATATAGCTGAAGATGTAGAGTGTCAGCTTTCGTCGAATTTGAGTTACAAATTGTTTTCAATACAACTTGATGAGGCAACAGATAGTAATAAAGATGCTCATTTCATTGCCTATGTTAGATTTTGTGTCGATTTGTCAATAGTAGAAGAATTACTTTTCTGCAAACCAATAGAACTCAAAGCAACAGCACTCGCTTTATTTGCTATCTTAAATGATTTTATGAACGAGGCAAAAATAGAATGGAAAAATTGCGTCGGAATATGCACGGATGGTGCTTGTTCTATGTCAGGAAGATTCCAAAGTATTCAAGCATTTGTGAAACAAAAATCCCCACAGTGCGTCTGACACATTGCATGATCCACAGAGAAGCTTTGGCTTCCAAAGAAATGAGTCCTGATTTGAATATTGTGTTAACTACGGTTGTAACCGTAGTAAATTATATAAAAATGAGACCCCTGAAATCAAGAATCTTTTCCGCACTTTGTAAAGACATGGTTGCAGTACATTCAGCGTTACTATTTTATTGCGAGGCAAGATGGTTATCACGAGGGAAATTTTTGCAACGTGTTTATGAATTAAGAGAAGAAATCGCCGTTTTCCTAGAAGAGGAAAACAGACTGGAAGCTGAGAATTTCCGCGATAGTTTATTTGTGTTGAAATTGAGCTACATGGTCGACATATTCGAGAAATTAAATAACTTGAATCTTCAACTGCAAGGAGCAAATACACATATATTGGATACGAGTGATAAAGTTAATGCTTTTTGTAGGAAATTGGAATTGTGGAGCAGAAATTTAAAGCAAGAAAACTTAACAATGTTTGCAAATTTGAATGATTGTATTAAAACTTACAAGGCTGAAGAACAACATGTAAAAGTTGTTTTTGTAACCATTGAAAATCATTTAGCAATGCTAGCAAAGAATTTTAAAAAGTACTTTCTTGCTGACGACAAACTGATATCAAGTTACAAGTGGGTGAGGGATCCATTTCAAAATACTCCTGAAGGACTCTCAATCGAAGAGGAAGAAACCTTCATAGACTTCACGGCAAGCGGCGAAACCAAAAGACAATTTAGTAATAAATCACTCTTTGAATTTGGAGTGGATGATGAGTTTTCTGCACTAAAAACAAGGGCATTTCGCATTCTACTACCATTTTCAACATCTTACCTTTGTGAAACTGGATTTTCTGCGGTGGCTTCTTTGAAGACAAAATATAGATCTCAGCTAAATATAGAAAAAGAACTGAGAGTGTCTATTTCTAATATTAAACCCTCCTTCGAAAAACTTTGCTCTGAAAGACAGGCCCAAGGAAGTCACTAATAATTATTAAATTTGTTTTTAATTTAGTAAGTTGTTTTAATTTAATAAGTTAATTATTAAATATGTCGAAATGTATTTTGTTTTGTATGTGTGTGTGTGTGTGTTCTTTCCTTTCCAGTCACTTAATAAATTTTTTTAAATAACATTATCTCTTGGATATGCTCGCGCCCCCCCATTAGTGTTCTCGCGCCCCCTTGGGGGGCTCGCCCCACAGGTTGAGAATCACTGCTTTAAATGAAAATTCATAATTTATCTTCAGATATTTTATTTTTTAAGAACAAAACAACCTTAGCCGTTAACATCGCAATCAGAACTGTTTTTTATAATAGATCAATTAGCTATTAAAAAATAATCATTAATTCTTCTGATGATTTATTTTCTAATTTGTCATGATGACTATAAATTTTTCTTATATTTTTAAAGAACTTTCAGTACAGTCTTCAGAAGTTAAAATCATAGCATCAGAATAAATTTAAGGGTTCATATACTGCCTTGAATGACTGGCTTGCTGTCACACCAATATAAACTTGCTCTCTTAAAGGCATCATTAATCGTTACATGTTTTATATTCATTTTGAATAGTATTTATTATATTTATAGTTTCTGATATAATTGGTTTTAAATCTTTTCATAAAATTCCTGCCTGTGCTCATTTCACAGGCTTCATGTAAATTTATAATGAAAAGCGATGTCAGGTTCTTTCTTATATCCATGCATGTGCAAACATTAATGTCAGTAAAATAACCGTATACATATCAGGGAAACAATTAATTAGGATTTATGCAGTTGTGATAAATTGCTATGATTCGAAAATCACTAACATATCAATGCAAAACACTTACAATTATTTTATAATTTTACTATAAGTATTTATTCAGCAAATTAAATTTCTTGGGAAATAATTTCAGAAACAAAAATATAATAGCAAAATTTTCCTAATTTCCTCCAACGGAATTTAATTTGCAAGTTACCGAAAATTAATGGCAGTATAAGAGGAAATTAAGGTGTGACGATGAATTTAATAGTCATCTTCTTTGAAAGTGGTTCTAAGAGAAATAATTAAATTGTCTGAAGAAGAGGAACATTGAAGCCTAAATAGATAATTTCATCAGAAATCCATTACACAGCCTTCTACTCTTCAATTAAACTTTAAGGAAGAAATTTTGAGCATTTTGTCACGATTCTGTTTAAAAGCAGAAGCTCGGTATTGATGCGATGTAGTGATAAATACTGAAAAGGCATTGTAGCCAAATTTTCATACTTCTGTGTGAAAGAAAGCGCCAAACTGGTTGCTGATTGCACTTTGATGAAACAGTACACTTAAATAGATGATGTAAGCCAAAATCCAATCTAGATGATGTAAGCCAATCTAGTAAGCCAAAAGTATTAAATTTGTCGTATCTAAAGCTAAGAGAATAAATATTTAAAATTTAACAAGTTCTTAACGAACTGTAATTTTGAATTTCATAATTACAGTTAGTTAGGAACGCTTTGACTAACGAAATGGGAAATGGATTTCATAAGAGATCCATCTATTTGTTAAAAAATGTATTTTGAACATACGCATTCATTTAGATGTATAATTGAATTTTTAATCTTCATTTTTAAAATGAGATATTATATATTTATTGGAATTTTATTTCAAAATACAGAGATTTCTCATTAGTAGTGAATAAAAATAAAAAGGGTATGTTTTTTTATTTCTTTACGAAAAGTGCTTCAGTAAAGTGTCATTTATCTGTAAAGAAGATGTGTGGATTCAATGAAATCCAAATTTATTCATCTGAACAAATATCTATGCTGATAAAATTTTGAAACAACACAATAATGCATAGCATATAAGAGCATTTCTACTGTTACAATATAAATTCTCTTAAATTGATAATGGTAAAATTCAGCACAGGCAACTTATTATGATGAATAAGAAGATAAATAATTGAGTTTTCAAAAATACTTTTGTTGCTATGAAATAAAAAATTTATTTTGGTGTTGTAAATGCCAATATTTTCATAGAAGTCGTTGGAGTGATTACACAAATAAAAATCCAAGCGTTAAAATATAAATTTCAACTATATGTATAAAGTTATGAAAGCTTATTATAAATCAATTCAGAGTTTGAAAGTTTATCAAAGGATTGGAATAAAAAGCATAATGTTTATTATATGGCATTTCTTTCATTTAATTCTTAAGAGAACCAGAATTTTAAAAAATATTTTTAGAGTAATATCACAGCTACAGAGAACATAGTAATTTCCTGCAAAATCAGCAAAATTAAGCATCATTTGCTGTAGATTGTGATTAATAAAATAATCACATTCTCCTTTATTGAGTTGCTGCAGCTCAGTGGTTTTTTTTTGAAATTTTGCCTTTTCTTTTGTACATTATGAAAAGATTTAAAAATTTCCTGTTTGGGATGTAACATAACAATTGTATGTACTTAAATCTTAATGAAGCTGTATATTTGACTGTTGAGAATATAACATAAACGATGGTTTTCTTTGACTTAGCCTATCTATTAACTCGATAGAATGTGCTCGTATCTTCAATTCATTAGAATTTAGTTCAATTCTTACCTCGACATTAGATGCATGTAGTAGTTTCGAATGTAATTTTAAATTCAATTTCTTAGTTTCATTAATTCTTAAGGAAAATCACCAAAAGAAGAAGTAAAATGATAAGCCAAAATTTATAGTCTAAAACCAATCGAAAAGTTTCATATCTTAAATGCTATCTGAATTTTTATTTCTGTTCCTTATTCCTCTGAAAGTTTGATACAATATTACCTTAACCAGTTTTTTACTGATCAGTCAAATATTATAAATTTTAAATGTACTTAAATATATTTTCAAAAAATTATTCTTAACTATATACAAAACATTTTAGAACAATTTGAAAATTCTAGTCTACAGGTTCATTAGACCTGTCACATTTGAACTAATTATGTACTTAAAGAATTTAATTGAGTTTAATTTGCTTACCTTTGATAATGGAAACTGGATGATGAAGTATATTTATTATATTATTATAGATATTACGGATAATTAAATATTTGATCGTAATTATTTCCTATTAAAAATAAAATCTTGGAGGTTATTGAAATATTTTAATAAAAATAATTCTAAAATCAATTCAAAACATATAAGATATACTCCTTTATAAATATATATATTTCTGAAAAAAATTTGAATTCGATGAAAAAGGATTCTTTTTATTTTTTCTTTGATGAATACATTATGGTAAAATTTAAAAAAATTTAAAACACTCATTTGCTGCAATATAGCAAAATTCATATAAAAGATGTATACAAATTTAAAAAAACAATATACATGAAAATTTGTATAAAAATTTTTATAATACTATCAAAAAACTTATGATTAATAATTAAAACTCTTATTACTAAAAATAAGTCATTTATAACATTTTTATTTAATTTTAAGAAATATTAATTTAATTTTTTTATATTTATGTAAAATAATCTTGATACACTTTAAAATACCTATAAAACTTTGAAAAATTCAATATGAAATAATTTATTGTAATCCTTTGATTTTTTTAAATTGTTCAAATTAACTATCAAGAACTGCATATTCTTCTGTTTGGATTAATTATTAAATAAGGCTAACAACAATTTTGGAAAGACAAGATAAATCGAAAAATAAATAATTAAATTTGAATTCCACTTCTTCAAAGAAACTATGTAATTTATCTTCTCCTTTTGAGATTAAAGCACATAAAAAATAAAGTCAAGAAAATATAATATTTCTAAAACAAATTTAGAGGAAGTAAGCATGTGTGGAGAAATTGGAAAAATTTCTTCTAAATTAAATAGAGCGAAATGGATGCCCAATCTTTGAAGCGCTTCAGGGAACAAAAGAGAAATTGAAAACAGATGGAAAAAGAAGCGAAGAATTTGCATTTTAACTATTAACTCTAATGACGGTGTATATTCAGAGTTAATAAAAGTTTTCATTTTATTTTTGTGTTTCAATAAAAGAGGAGAAATGAAATATCTGGAAGAACTTTCTACTTAAATTGAACAATGTTATTAACAAAAGTGGAATAGCTATACATTATTTTCCAGTAAGTGCGCTATAACATTTATACCTTGTAAAAGATAAATGCAACTTTTTTGAAATTAACTTTTATAGAAATTTTATCTTTTACTCTCGATAAAATATTAATACCAGCTAAATTATAATTGTGATTATTTTATGAATTGAATTTCAAAAATATCTTTTAAACTTACATTTTTTTTATATTTCGATTCTTTTGGAAGTAAAAATTTTATTTTCATACAATTTCAGTATTAGCAATGTATATACATATATATAGAACATAATAAAACCAAGTTAAGAATCAAACTCTTCCGAGTTATGTTATAACTTGGTGAATTTTCCATTCTATTTTTTTTAAATCAGTTTTTTTTTTTTTTTTTTTTTTTTTTTTAACTTAGCCAATTTATTTTTAAATCAATTTTTACGCAGTATGCTTAAACTGGCTGAAATCTGCATTTTTATAAAGTGACGTTTAAGCCCTTATAAGCAATAAAGGCAATACAATCATGAATTTAAGCTGTATCTCTTGTCTAGTAGTTAGCGTACCTGACTACAGATGAATGGGACCTGGGTTCGAATTCTGGCTCGGGCATGGATGTACTTTCTCTCTCTCTTTCTTGTCTTTGTCCTTTCTTTGTGTGTGAATGGTTGTCAACCCTATAAACGGTTACCTATGACATGTGTGTACTGAGGAAGTCGGGCTCCACACCAAATATGGTTCAGTTGGAAAAGTGGAGCAGCGCACCCCATATTGCCAGCCTGGCTGGCACACGAAACAACAACAACAGCTGTATCTCTTAATTTGGGGTTTATCTTGTCAGCAGTAGTTCTTAGTCTGATGATTTCTGGTAAGAACAAAGACACATTATGCATTTATGTGCTTCTGACAATATGATAACCGGTTGAAAATGTACCATTTATGCATTAACAATATTGTTTCTACTTGTAGAACACATACCGTAGCATCATAAATGGAATAAAGTAGGTATAAGATTCCTCTGCTCATTCAAATTGACGTTAACCCCACAGAATACCCGTAAGATGAATTGCTTACGTGTCAGGCCCAACTGATAAAAATCAAATGGGATTTTTGTATCATTAAATTTGATTCACTATTATATGAATGAATCATATTTCCTACTCTATTTACAGGATAAACGATTCCAAGAACTCTGTAATAAAGATAATAATATAGGCAAGTAATACATCTGATGGTTTCTGAACTATTGACTCCGTGTGTTTAATGATATTTGGACCCAAAGTGTATGTATACAAAATATTCGGTACATTTTTCTTAGCACAAATTTAATTAATACCGTTTCAATTATTCACCATTTTTCCTAATCTCAGTACTACACAAAAATATAATATACTTTCTTAATAACAAAATGATATTAATAATGGAGTGGTAATAATATTAAATAAGATTTATTACTACTATAATAAAATTAATATAGTAATTAATTTTATTATAGTAGTAATAAATCTTATTGCTACCATATTAAAACAAAAAAGAACTTTAACATTTATATGTTGGGCACAAATATACATGACATTGTTCAAAATAGCTTAATCGAGTTATAAACTAAAGTTGCAAATCTTTCAAAATCTAATTTATATTCTTTTATAATCCTAAACATTAGATAATTTTCATTAGGTTATTTAAATCAGGTAAAAGTTTTTAAGATTTTTACAAATAATTTTCTAGAATTATTCCTTATTTTATTAGCAAAACTGCAAAAGAATATTTCATTAAGTATTTATTCGGATTTTTAACTCAACATATAATACATGAAGAAAAAAGTCAAAGGATTAACCATACAAGAAACGAAATAAATTTTATAAACCTTTTTGACGTGTTATGAATAAAAAATAAGCATGAAATGCTGAAGTTGTTAATTACTTAATTAAAAGAAAAAGCTTTTACTTATTTTCATTAAATCTCTCACATATTTCGTAAAATTGCTTGATTAATGTATTTTAAAGCGTAAAGAAATAATGAAGGTAATGAAACCAAAAAAAATTTGGATGTTTAATGGAAAG
Source organism: Latrodectus geometricus (assembly GCA_026290005.1). Taxonomy (NCBI): domain Eukaryota; kingdom Metazoa; phylum Arthropoda; class Arachnida; order Araneae; family Theridiidae; genus Latrodectus; species Latrodectus geometricus. The sequence continues at coordinate 92,235 of JAPDSC010160281.1, forward strand.
AGTAGGAAATATGTCTTAATTATGCACAAAAAAGATAATCTTGTAATTTAAAATTTTTGTCCCGTCATGCAATTTAATATTCAGCTGAAACAGATGATTTGAGATTTAAATCATGTATTAATTTTTTTTTCTATTCTTAGTATTGAATAAGATTTAAGATTTTTGCCTCAAACTTTTCATTTAAGGCATAAATTAATTTAAAATTAATCACGATGCCTAAATTAAAAACTTTACATTTTTGCTAAAAAGTTTTAATCGATAATTTCCATTGTTTTATTTTCTTTTTATCATCCAGCAGCTTTAAAATATAAATACCAATACCGATTATATATCGATAAAAAATTTTATTAAGTCAGCAAAAGTCATTACATTTTAAAGAGAATTTTTAAATATTTGTTTCTAATATTAAAAAGTAATCTGCTTAAAAATATTAGAAATGTGTTCATATATGAGAATATAATATTATGAAAAAGAAAATTTTATTTTCTAAAAATAAGATGATATTAAGATCCTAATATAAATCACTATATAAAAGTATCTTGCATTCAAATATTACAAAACATGAATGCTTGAATTTGTTATGCATCCTGAGAATGCATATGCAAAATCTGACAGATAGAGCACCATGGTTTCTGTAAATCAGTTCTTAAAACTTTGTTTCCATTTTGCATCAAAAATATGTTTAATTTATTATATAAAGCCACATGGATTGATATCATAATAAAGGGAATATAAATTAACAACAAATATTATATATTCATGACAAGGTAATATCATCATAATATATCAAAAGGAAAACATGTTCTTTTGTAATAATAAGCAAACGAAGTGAAAAAATAATTATAAAATAAAGACAGACCTAGCGTATTTTCCAAATTATTCTCAAAACGAATTCCATTTGTAACATTTGTGCATCATAATTAATTTTGGATTATGAAATTCACTTACAAAAATGAAATTATAAAAAGTAAAACATACAAATGACACATATTGTTACTGGATACGTATTTCAATTTAGAATCACATGAAATATTTTTGGATTGAAATTGTCTTTTGAAGTTCAGTAGAACTATTCTTTGAAATATTATCTAAAATATTATTATTATATCTTTTGAAAATTCTAAATATAAATGAAATAAAATACTAGTGTTAAAGGGAAAACTAATTTCATTTAAAAGATTTAATAAAAATAAAACACATTGCAGTATTCGTTACAACTAATGAAAATAGAACATAATTTCATTCTCAATTGTTACCAAAATGAAATAGAAAAATGCAATATGAGCAAAAAATAGTACTTTCCTTTGTAAATTCCGACATCAAAGTCATCAAACCTTAAATGTATAATTGAACAACATTTACCAAGAATACATTATGCAATAAATATCTGTAAGATTTTGGGCAATATTGAATGCAAAGTATTAAAACATCTCTTTAAATGACCAGTAATGTAACATCTACTTTTAATATGGTTTTAAAATGTAATATTCAGTGAGCACTTTCCCTTTCTCGAAAAACTCTTCATGATTTCCGGAATCTTCATAATTCTGTCACGAAACCCAAAATATTCCTAAGATCCCATCACTACAGACGTACATGTGAAAAGTGGAATCTTAATACTCATTTTCAAATAAATTTTATAAGAAATCATACTACATTTACATAATTAAAATAAATTGTGAATATCACCATTGCAAAAACATTCCCAAATTTTGTTATATATTTTAAATATATGAAATAAAAATAATCCTTATATTAATATTAAATAGATAAATCAATCCAAAGGCACTTAATAAATAACTTTAGGCAGAATATGCCTAAAAACATTTCATATAAATCTTAATAAAGATTTTAAAGGGATAGTAAAATATTTACTATAAAATTGTCATGAATAAGTTGAATTTATTTTAACACTAAATTCTCAAAAAAAATTATGTTGACTGAAATATTTTGGCTCTTTCTAAAAGTCTCCATTACCAAGTTTAAGCACTTTTAAAAATAAACAAATATTTGTTCCTTTTGGGAATTACAAACGCTTTAATTTTAAAATATTTTACTTTTTAGAAATCAGTGTAGGAGACATTTTTAAGTTAAACATAATTTTTGAAATATGAAAGAATCGTAAATATTTAAACAGTTTTAAAAGTGAGACTGGTTGACAGGTATGATATTTCATGAATGGCTAAAATATTTGGTCAGCTACTGGGTAAAATAGCAACTATTTAAAAAGTAAGATGCCATAAAGTATTTCAAAACTATGCCTCGAATTTAGTAAAGAGTTTCAAGAAGGTATTTGAAAATCAAGATTGTTGGATGTTTTAAAACAAGAGTCATATTAAAATTTTTTAATAAAAAATATAAAACTTGTTTTCATGCAAAAACTATTCCAATTGAGATAAAGTTCTTTGTGCATATAAAATGAAATTAATTAACTTACCTGCTATCGCTCTCCCTCATCCGGAGGGATTAAAATTCGAAACATTATGTCTATGAGTTTGACGAGAAAGTACTTAGAAAAAAGAATATCTATAACTGTGAGAAAAATACTTCAAAATAATACTGCAAATTTATGTACATATTCCAAGAGATTTTTATTGATTATGGAATTTGGTAGAAAATCTCAAAAAAATATTTAGTTTCATCTAGATTTGTATTTAAAAATTTTGAAAAATTATTGTTAATCTTTATCAGTTGATGATGAATAACTTATAAGAGCATGTGTAAATCCTGACAAATTGTTTTTCACCACTCTAGAGTTTAAAAAAAATATATTTCCAAGGCATATCCCTAAATATTAAAAACACAAAAAGGTACATAATTTAAGAATATCGCATAAAAATGTTAAACATTCAATTTTTCACAAATATTTAATTCAATAACATATTTTAAATAGTTGAATTCGTTGCCGTATCTGTAATCTTATCAACCATACCAATACGACGAAACCTTTTAGGAAAAGAAGCATACTTTAAAAAAGTATGCAATGTCACTTTCGATTTTTTTCAAATTCTAGAATTTTAAGAAAAAAGAAATTATTATATTTATTATCTGATTTGTTGGTTTATTATTCAAGTAACATATTTTGTCCTTATGTGTATCAGTAACGGAGACATAATATAAAATATAAAACTAAAATACAGATTTTAATTTCATTATTAATAAGCTTTTTTAATCGTTCAAACAGTTATGTATAAAATAAATGTGAATAAATTTGGTACAGCATAGAGGATATCATATAAGCCGAACGCCATTTTATGGACTTCAAAACCCACGGTGTATGTTGCCTTCAGGGAAGACTTTTTACAACTAGTGAGGTAACTTAATAACTAGATTTTATAAGAATTTTTAAAAGTAGTGGGGTTTTATAACTTTGTCATTGTCACAAGACAAGAAATATGGAAAACTCCCAAGCTCTCATATCAATCTACGTTCAGGCAGACGGCGGGAATAGAACATCCATCTTCTGTTGTACAACAGTTGCTGAAATTGAATATGGGACTGACTGTTTGCTCTAAGGAACGGTGTTCTACCACGATATCACGCAAAGCAAAAACTGAATAATTTTAACAACACGCTGTGGACAATTTAATGGTCTAAGGCTGTTGTAAGGCATTATCTTATCCACCATATAATTTCCTTCTGCGTGTACATTTCATGGATAGTGCGCTGTATTCAAGTATTGCCAGAAGAAAAACAGGAAATCTTCCGAGCTCATATAACAATAGACAGAAACGCAAATGTATATAAGAATACAGAAGACAGAAATAAAATATAAATCTCCTTTTGTTCAACAGCTAGGATCAAACAAAAGTGAATAAAATTTTAAACAACATAGGAAATAATCTAATGCTTGAAGATCACTATAAGACATTGTAACATCCAACGCTGGAGGACTTTTTTAGACGACGGGCCGTATTCACATATTGCAAGGGAGAAAACTTGGAAAACCGAATCATTTTAGCACAATATCCAACCCATATCGCTTACTGTGGCTGAGATCAAACTAAAGACCTTATTTTCCTAATAAAGCAGTACTAGAACTAGGCCATGGTAAACTTTAAAGAGAATAACCTCAAATTGTCCTAAAAAAAGTTCTAATATCATGTTGTGGACAGCCTAATGATTTTATCTGAGATTTTAAAGTTCACTGTGTAATTATCTTCGGAATAGACTTTGCATAGATAGTTGGCCGTAGGCAGAAATGCATACATAAAGCAGGAACTCAGCATCTATTTGCATTGCTTAAAAGGGAATACCTTTAACAACGAGTAGTGGACTGCCTAACAGAAGATGACCATTGTAAGGTATTTTAATATCCACTGCATAAATTGCCCTTTTTTCTGTTCACAAGGGAGGAAATCAGGAAAATTCCTAAGTAACCAAACTGATAGACATACATGCAGTGTATAGGAAACTTGATATATAACTGGCACTTGATATATAACAAGGGTTAACAAGTATATGCCAATGCAATAAGGAGAAGCGTCATATCCATCTCTCGTTGTTTAACAGTGATTTGAACTGAACAAGGAATCTTCTGTTTAAAAGAGTGTTGTCATAGAATTAGGCCGTTGTCACTCCTAAAGTGAATAACTTTTAAACTCCGTAATGAACATCCTAACGTCAAAAAGTCATTGTAAGGTAATTTACAATGACTTTTTGACATTTTACAACTACTTCGTAAATTACCTTCCAGGACATTTTATAGAGAGTGAGTCACATTCATATGCCACAAAGAAAAAATTCCAAAAAATCAGGAGCACCCATCCTGATAGGCGTGCATTCAGAAAGCAAAAGGACACCACCTATCTCCAGTTGTTCAACAGTTACTGGATTTGAACTATACTCTTTCACTCTGAAAAGCAGAACAATTAATTTCTATATTACGTATAAAATAAAATATCTATAAAATAAAAATAGATAATATGAAATATTAATGAACAGTCAATATCTAACTAACAGGGTTTTCAATTTGTAGGGTTTTTTTTTATCAGAACTGTAATTGAAGAGTATTTAAGTTCAAATTGATGTGTTATATAAGAAATAGCTCTTAAAAATAATAAAACCGAGTGTTTCAAAAGCATATCCATTAACCTTGAACAGCATTTCCAATTAATTATATTCATAATGTGAATCAAAATTTTTAAAACATTTGTTGATCCAAACGTAGCACAATATTTGTCAGTTAAGTCAGTTGTATAATTGTTTCATAGTAAAAATTTTCAGAGCTCAATGTGATTTGAATCTCTTGGTGTAGAAGCAAATTTCTCACATTAGTTTTTACGCACAGAATAGTGTTGTAAGTCAATAGCAAAAGTAATGCAGTTTTGAATTCTGACGAAGGTCTTGAAAAAGGCGTAATTATTTTTTAAATTTTTCAATAAGCATTTAAGTGCAATCGTTAAAATTCTGCCATGATACACTGTACAAATGATACACTGCACGCATGCATCGAAATTGCTATTCATGATATAATTGATTGTCTTAAGATCTTGATATCACAACAAGTTTCATATCAATCGATCAATTATTGATTTTAATATATAAATGACTTTGCAGTAAAACATTTTCTCTTGTTATCGTCTTCAGTGTGAACTACAAGCACCTTAGGATAGATCTCCAAAAGTCCACCATAACCTATCTGCAACAACAGGATATTTCAGATTTTTTACACATCACAAATCTTATACTGCTAACTATAATTTTTCATGAGAAACGTAATCATTATACAAAAAACACTTTTATCTTATTTAAGAAGGGAAACATCATAATAATAATCTATCTTTACAATAATAAAAATGTGGGAATATAATGCACTAAAATTAAATATGTAGGAAACTAAAATCAATTAATTCATTAATCTCTTAGTATTTAATGCTTCCATTTATTTCCAAAAATAATGAAATTCAGTACTTATGATGAACTTGTATTGCAGCCACATAAATTGAAATAATTGTTATGTATACAGAAAAATGACGCATCTATAAAATCATCGATACCATCTGAAATTTTTCTTAATAAATTATAATATCAATATTTAAAATTATGTCACAGATCAATCAAGAAAATATTTAATCAATAATTTTGAATTACGTTATTCGTTTTAAGTCTTAAAAAAAATTACGTAATCAATGCAAGAATAAAAATGTGCTATATTTTTTACAGGATGTTTAAAAAAAAAGCTCATAAAATAAGCAATTTAAGGAAAAAGTATTTAAGATATGGAAAAAGATAAAGTGTTATTGTCAACACAGTTTATAGCGAAATATATTTCAATGCTTTGTAATAAAACGTAAGAAGAGAATTTAGGCAAAATTGCTCATGCAATTGCAAAAAAAAGTCAACTGCTGCATGAGTTTGTTAAGATAATTATACAATACCTTTGAATTTATTAAAAAACAAGATACCTAATTCAAGCATATAATTTGTACTACTTAACTCGCATATAAAAACTTTTCATTAAAAATTAAAAACTACATACAGACAATGAGAAAAATTTGTCGTTTTAACTATATTCAATTGATACTTGACTATAAAATATAGACTAGTTTCTTGTTTCGAAAGAAATGACATTTAATACTTATATTTGTATTGTGTTTTTAAAAAAATGTTTTCACTTGACTGTTAGGATATTTTTGAAAGCTCATAAAAAAAATATTTAATCCCTGATTAGCTCAAAATAGAGAAAAAAAATTCTGTTGAATATCATAAAAAAAATTACGCCTGTAATGCAATACTTAAAGAATAGATTTGTGTATTGTATTCACTTTCATTGTTTTTTTTGTTATTCTGTAACCAAAGTATCCATTCATTAAATTAAGACTCAGCAGTCCAAAAAACAAGCCTTTCTTTTTTTCTAAGAGACTTATATATTTTTATTAAAATAAATTCTATGTGTATAATATGCTTAACTCAATACTTTGAAATTATCTGAATTATTCAGTTAAAAAGAAATTATATGAAATGTGTCTAACATTTTTTAAATTATTTGTAATAACATATATTTTTCAGTAAATATAGCACAAAAATAAAAATTAAAATTGGCGTATTAAAATATATAAAACTTCCATAAAAATGTGTTTGAAAAAAAAGATTTACTTTCTGTCAGAAGCGTAAAATGTCACAACTCACAGATTTTCAGAGAGGCCAAATTATAGGAGCCTGACTAGTTGGAGTTAGTGGTGACCGAAACATCCCAGCTTTTAAGCGCTTCTAAAAGTACAGTGTCTAAAGTCATGACAGCATACACATAGGGCGGAAAGACAAGCTCAGCAAAGCAAAATAGTGAACGAAAGGAGAAGCTGAGTGAAAGAGATCAATGGGTATTAAAGCTGATTGTAATGTCTAAAAAGAAAAAACTGAATCGAAAGGGAAAGCAGAGCTCAATCAGCATCTGGATTCTCCAGTGTCAATAATTACAGTTGGGAGATACCTTCATAAAGAGAACATCTACGGCAGAACAGCAATTACCAAGCTACTTGTAACAGATGCTAATACCAAACGTCGTATAGAATGGTGCCACAACCACAAAACCTGGTCAGTGGAAAAGTTGAAGATGTGGTCAAATGAATCATGTTTCACACTTTTCCCTACAACAGGACGAGTACATGTCTGGAGAACACCTGCACAAGCGTAAAATCCTGATTGCTTTGTTCCAACTGTCAAGCATGTAGGGGAATTGGTCGTAGTATGGACAGCTTTGTCATGGTTTTCTAATGGTTCAATTATAACCCAGAAAGGAAGGATCACTGGGGAGAAGTGTAGAGTAGTTTTAGCTTAACAGGTGCATCCTATGAAGCAAACTTTTTTTCTTGCAGGAGATGGAATTCTCCAAGATGATAATACCCTCCCCTAATATTCAGCCAGAGTTGTCCAACCATGGTTTGATGAACATGAGGATGAAGTGGAACATATGCCTATCCCTAAACCTCAATATAATCGAACAGTTGGGGTCTTGTTTAGAGCATTCAATTCGGAATCGATATCCTCCACCGGCAACTCTCACGGAACATTCACAGTACCTCCATGAAGAATGGTACAATACTTCTCTAAATACTATTCAGAATTTGTACGATTCGATTCCTAGGCGAATACAAGCTGTACTACATGTTAAAGGCAGTCCTACACCATATTAATAAAGGATTTCTTCAAAATCTAGTGTGTTTCCATTATTTTGATAACCACCTATATATATATATATATATATATAT
>JAPDSC010160281.1:100544-111680 GCA_026290005.1 Latrodectus geometricus
ATATATATATATATATAGTGATAGATATAAAAAGATATAGATGTATACAATACATAATTTCGTTATCATCAAATGACAAGGATTATAGAGTATGCAAGGTAAACATAAACGTAGCATTTCTCCTACAACTCATAAAATCTGATATTGAGATCTGAAAATCTTCAGTATCTTACAAAGAACCTCCAACATGCATTCATTAGAAAAACATTACCAGGCAATCCATGGGATTTTTTAAATAAAATATCTCAGAACTTGATAAACATTTATTTCAACTTTCATTACCGATGAATGCAGCAAACGTAAACATATTATCTATCATTGATCAATGCTAATTTATTCCAAATATTTTTGTGAATCCATCTTGTATTAAAAATATATAGATGTTTTTACCATTTATTTTTAATATAAGATGGATACGTAATTTGAAATATGTCTTTTTAAATAAGAAATATTTGATATTTGCATAACATTTGTATTAAATTTGTATCATTTATTTGTATTACACTTATATAATTTATTTTAACGAAATTTGAATTTAAATGCAGTTTTACCTTAATTATACGTAAAGTATATAGAGTAAAAGTAATTTGAAAAGAATAGATGATAAAAAACTATTACTGAATAGTGTAGTAAATGAAAACATTTTTTAATGGTATTTGTTATTAATTTTATATTTAAAACTGATTTTTCTCGAAATGATCCAATGTATCTTAATAAACAAAAATTAACATTATGCTGAGTCATCTTATATATAAAATGGAGTAAGAATAAAGTTTTACTTTTTTCTTATTCAATTTTACACATTTTATTTATTCTATAAAATTATCTTTACTTCACACATACAATATCCAACAAAAGAAGAAAATTTTTACAGAAGTTTGTAATATTTTTTATTTCAATTACTTCTAAATTTTTCTAATATCTGGCTTAAATGCCCTTTCTGATCATAATTTTCAGTCTGCGGGACATGAACAACTTTACACGTATTCCATTTGATAGCAAATAAAATAATGTTTAAATATTTTTCCCAATAGACAGGAATATTCTTTAAAATTGTATAAACAAAATTTTGCCAAGAGGCATTCAATAAAAATACATTTCAGTGAATATTTTAGTAATATTTTGAGTTCAATAAAAACCAAACTTTTGTCTTGAGTTTTATGATTTTAATATCAAATTTCTGTGAAACAATTAATTAAATTTTAACAATTTCAAAGTATTCTCCTTAATTATTATACTTTTCTTTTATGTTTTATTTTACCTAACAATTTTATTAATTAGTTTATTTTATTAAATATTGAAATTTTCTTATATGTTTTTGAGGAAAATTAAAAGTATAATGCAGCTATGCGAATCATAAACTCTAATTGCTTTCTATTTCATTGTGTATGCACAATCTATAAATTATAATAATTATAATAGAAAATAAGAAATAAGAATTGTCTCATTTTTTAAAATAACAATATAAGATTCACTTAAGTTTATTAAAATACATCAAATAATCAAAGAAAAATGATAAATTGATAAAAGTAGTGCCAAATTTATATTGTGATTATAATAAGTAATACATTAAGATTAGAAAACTGGAAATAAACCAATACGTGTATGATTATTGTAGATAAAAATCCTTTATTCATAAAATAGCTGACTGTTGTAATTTCTATTTAAACATTATTTATCTATCTAGAATATCAATCAGTCTATAAGAATAATCTATAAAAATGGTATAAAATCTATCCATTCTGCAGGAATAGATAAAATATTTATTTATTTCTACAATAATATCTGTTAAATTTATCGCTAGATAAAGATGATTTGTTAAAAATACTATATTGATCACTAAAATTCATCAATTAAATATCCACTTGTCGATTTAAATTTACGATATTTTCTGAAATAACTTTACATCTGTTTTTAAGAAGAATTTCAAGTAAACAATAAAAAAATTATAGTAAGTGTATATGTTTTATAGTGCATAGGGCTACACATAAATTTGATCTCTTCTTTCACACTTCCTATTTTAAAAAGGAAATTATATTATGTTGGTTAGAGTTTTTTAATGTAGTAAAACATATTATTCAATATAAAGAAACTAAATACTATTTTTTATATTTAAAATATATAAAACTTAAAATACACTTTTTTATATTATAAAGCTTTTATACATTATAATCTTTTAATTTGAGCAACTATTATGCATTCAGAATAACAGAATCAAATGTTGCATGTTCTGAAGTTGGTAACTATCTCTAAACTTAAAATCTTTACAAAAAATTCATATTTAATATAATTTGTAAAAAGATACAGTTTGATCTTAGTATTTTACATTAAAAATAATTTATATTTAAGATTCTTTTGTATGGGTTATTCCTATGGGTTATTCTTTATTTATATTTTTTGGATTTGTCAACAATATTGACGTACATCGATATGCAACAATATAAAAACAAAATAATGCACTTCTCAGATTAATTACATATATATGATGCCAAATATCCAAGAATATATATATATATATTTCTAAATAATTCTCTTTTCTAAATTCTTCGTTAATTTTCAATTTTTCTTTTATTCAATATGAAAGACTTCGCTCAGATGCACAATTCTTTTTAAAGAGAAACGTTGATAGTAATGGTAGTCGACATCACAGTGTTTTCCACGAAAAAGAAAGCGTCATAAACTTGAAGTATGTCACCTGCTGACACTGGAATGTGTTTAAAAGGAAAATGTCCTTTATGAACTAAAAAAGGAAGAAAAATTTAAAATTTAGCTCCAAAGTTGGCGAAGAATTTCGAAACATGTGATTTCTTTGACAACCGACTCTGGTGATACTCTACAAAAATTTTTAAAATAACTTTTCCTAAAAAATTATTTCATCTTTTTGTTTTATTTGTCTTGATTTTTGGTTGACAAAAGAGAAATAAGGAATAAGTAAAAAGCTCTGAGTAAAATCTTACTCCACAAAAAATAACTAGGCATCCTTTCTTTATATTTAATAAAGGTACACATTTCTAAAAAGAACAAATTATTCTAATCTATCTATAAATGTGTGTAATATTTAAATTTAAAAAATCATGAAAAAACTCAAAAAATGATAAAAATCAAAATTTTTCCTCAGAAATATTTATTTGATTGTATCCATTTGCTCTCATATTATGATTAAATATTTATATGTTAAGGAATCCAATCACTTGTCAAAGAAAAATTTATTTAATTTTGAGGTTTTTCTCTGAAATAAAATTCATTAATATTATCATTGTAATTAATTTCATGTTTTTGCAATAATTTAGTTTTATTCTTTAATCCTTAATGTTTCTTAATATTAAAACAAAATATTTATATTATTCATTAATAAATTTATAAGATTACAAAAGTATTTATTAATATTAAATACTTCAACCAAAAATTATGTCTATTAATGGAATTTTATATTATGTGTAATATTATATTATAATATATATTTGGTAAAATTAAATGTAAAATAGGTTATAAAACTTTCAGTGACATTTTATAAAAAACAATTTCTTAGAAATATCTCTTATAATTAAATTAATTTTAAAAATTTAATGAAGAAATTTATATATGTTTTTCTTTGTTAATAAAAGATTAAAATTTTCTTAAATAAACAATAGCTAATTAAAGTTTATACAATGATCAATAAATAGTAATAGTTAATATAAAATTAAATATTAAGAATATTTTTACACTTGGTTGCTATTGATACTTTCCTATACTCCAAAATTATTGCAAAATTTCAAAGAAAAAGGGATTTGATTATGAACAACTCATATATTTTAAAGTAAATATAATTTTTTTTTTACATAAAAGAAAAATTTTGTAATTTTATATGAATACTAGAAAATATATATACATAAAAATAGTAAATATTAAAACAAATAAAACTATTTAGAGAAAAACTGATTATCACTTTTGAACTAAGTCATAAGATTTTAGTCTTCTAAATTGTATTTTCAATGAATAAATTATATTTATGATATTTTTGTTTTCATGTTTTAATTCTTAATCAAACAAAAAAGAATTTAAATTTCAGGGACTACAAAAAAAGCTAATTTATTTTCTGACATCTTTAAAATATATGATCGTGTAAAAAACAAAACATTTTTTTCCAAATAGTAAGTTGCTTTCATTAAAGCATATTTTTTATCCTAAAATTCTCCTTTCCAATATTTTTTACTAAGTAACACCAGAATAATATTTAAAAAGTATTCACTCTTAAAACACACATAAAAAGTTAACACAATTAAATTTGGTTGAAAAAATTTTAAAACAAAAGAAAAAGTCCGAAATTAACTGAAAACATTGTTTTTATAAATAAAAAAAATTTATAATTATCTATTTCTAAGTGTAAATTTCTAAGTGCAAAATTACAAACTGTCTTTGTTATGGTGATGTATAAAATCTCCAGAGAAATTTATTAATTTCAAACGAAACTAACTTTAAATTATGGTATTTTTTATGACTAAATGTTATGTAAAAAAAAATTTTTTTTGCAGTGCATAACTTACAATGACATATTTTACCCCTGCACTTTTGTAACAGTAAAATGTTATGTATTTGCATGTGTGTGTATACTTTTACCTTTTTGTGTTTGCATAAAAATAATAAAATTACATACTGAGAAGGGAATGTGTTAAAAACACAATTTCAAGAAAACATTTTAAAAATAGATTCAAAGATTTTTAAAAATTTAAATACTAACGAAGAAAAATACAAAATATTGTTACAGAAAGTGGTAACTTTATTTGATATGCATATGGATAAAGAGTAATTATTATGTTCACGAAGTGTTTTGTTTATGAATAACTTTTATCACTCAATAAACAAAAACATTTTCGCATAAGAATAATTTTAACTATGTCAATAAGATTTGAAATATGAATTCAAAATTAAAGGCCACCTGAAATATGATCCAAATTTCGCTAAATCCCAAAACTTAGGTCAGGACCTCAATATATTTTGTCTAATTAGGCTCATTAATTTGTTGAAAATTGTATAATTATAGGTACAAAAAGAAATTGACTGAATAATAGAATATTAAAATTGACTATTTATGTTAAAATTGACATTTTATGTTGGATTAAAATAAGCTTTATGTGTTCAAAATATATATATTTGTTAAAATAATTTTGTGCGAGAAATTGACATTGAAACTAGTTTACAGCCGATGACAATCCTACACTCGTTTGGCAATGTTTGGAGTAACAATAACATTACAAATTGATTTAATAACAGTGACTGTAGAACTCTTTGCTGAGTTTAAATATGTGAGATATTGATATTATAAAAATAAAATATGAATAGGAAAAAAATATTGGTAACTAGACTTAAAAAAATATTCAATTGAAAACAGAAAAAATGGATTTTATTTGTTATTTACTATTTAATAATTGCTATCCATGTATAATAAATTATTTTCTGAAAAGTATATGTTGCGAAAACTTATGTATCAATGAATATTGATAAAAAAAATGTCCAGAACTTTTAACGTAATGTAGATGGAATTTCTTCAAGGTTTACTAATATCCAATTGTTTAATATGAGAAATAGTGAATTATGAGAAAAGGGAATTTTCATCAGCTTAGGATTTAATTTTATTTTATAAAAATTAAATTAAGGTAATTGATATCATCAAATATGTTCTAATGAGTTAATATTAGAATAATATTGATAGAATAAAATAAAATAAATATTTGTTGGTATTAAATATATTATTAATTCACTGTTGATGTCATTAGAAAAACATAAGAATATTAACACAATAAGAAATACAGTAATGAAATAAAATTCATCTATTTACTAAAAAAAGGAAAAAAATTGTTTTTTAATATTGGAAACAAAAATTTATAGATCTTTAGAAAAACATGTTGAAGTGTGATGGATGGTTAAAATTGCTCTGTGATAAAAACATTGTAAAAAAATCCAATGGAGCTAAGGTAATATTGAGAAGTTCTTAAAGAAGATAATGCTGTCAAAAATTTTATCGGTGTTTCAAACAATATTAACATAATGATAATGGAATTTATATTCAGAGTGGGGCTAAAAGTGCCATTCTTCATTTTGTAAGTTGTTTACTAAAAGACGATGTCAAAAAGTGTTTGCAGGGAAAGAAATAAGCCGGATATTAATCCCTTCAATCTCAACTGTATTTTTTATTAAGTTAAGAACAAATTTTAAATATGTTCTCAACATGATAAAACTCTGTTGAAAATCATTTTTACATTAGAGTACTATTGAAGATGTAAACTATTCGTATTAAAATATTTACACCTAAACTAATCCATCTATGAATATAGCACTCTAAAAATTAAAGGATAGCAACACTTAAGATAAACAAAAAGTAAGCGTACATTTCTTTCTTAGTCTAAATAATTAATTAATGAAATAATACAAGCATTTTTCAAATCAATGTATCAAATGATTTTGTTAGATATTGTTTTTTTGATTCAGAAAGTACATATACTTAAGTAAGTATATTTTAAATAAGTAAGTATCAGTATAATATAAAGTAATATGTAAGTAAGAAAAAGAGCAATATATAAAGCAATAAAGTAAGAATGTATAAAAAACAGGGAAAGTATGTTAATAAAAAGTATATTGATACTGAAAGTAATAAACACTGAAAATTGGGAAAGATTTATATCATAAATGATCAACAATATCTAAAAGAAATGAGAAAATTGTAGAAAAATACTAATACAAAACTATATACATTCATAAAACAAAAATACTGAATCTCAAATTAGACTTAATAAAAAACCTGTTAACAAAAATTAAGCATATTGACAGCAAACATAAATATTCCAATACTAGATAAGATTGAACAATATGATTGACTTCTTAAATATGATTATTTTGTAAAGTATACAACATAATCATGCCAACTAATGATCATATAGTTGTAAAGTATACAATAATACAAGACTGTGACTATGTTATGTACAGTCATGCAATTATATAACATGACTGGCCACTATTACCGACATAGTACAACTCTAGTTGGACTCTAACTTCCATTTAAATTTATGTAATCTAAATGAAAAATTGTCTTTAGTTTCCTACGAAAAACTCTGATTTCCTTAAGTCTTCTTCAAATTCATCTCTCCATTTAACTTTTTGTTAATCTCTTGATCTAGATCTGCAAAGGTATTTAATGAATATTCTTGTTCTACTTATCTCATGTGCCTTTTTCTTTTTGTAGTTTTAATCTTTTAATTGTTCTACATTGTTCACTTTCTTACATGACCAAGCTACTGAATACTCCCTATCCTTATGATCATATCTAATTCCTTGTAAAGAAGATTATATGTTGTTGTTGTTGTTGTTGTCGTGTACCAGCCAGGCTGGCAATATGGGGTGCGCTGCTCCACTTTTCCAAGTGAACCATATTTGGTGTGGAGTAGGACTTCCTCAGTACACACATGCCATAGGTACCCGTTTATAGGGTAGGCAACCATTCACACACACACAAAGAAAGGACAAAGACAAGAAAGAGAGAGAGGGAAAAAGTACATCCATGCCCGAGCTAGGATTCAAACCCAGGTCCCACCCATCTGTAGTCAGGTACGCTAACCACTAGACAGGTTGGGTGGCAAGAAGATTACATAGTTTTCTAATAACGGTAATTAGTACGTTATTATTGATTGTACATTCATCTCCTTTAGAAACTGTTTAGAATACCTAATGGTCTAAGCTTATTGTAAGAATTTTATTATCCACCGCGTCAATTGATTTCGGAAAGGATTTTTATGGATTGTAAGTTATACTCATATGTAACTCACAAGCACCCACTTTGACAGACATGTATCCCGAAACGTAATATTTATTTCACCTGATGTTTAACAATGGTTTGCTCAACCATAGTTTTTAGGCTTTCTCTATGCTACTTTCAAGAATTCATTGTCACACTTTCTCAAAATTTTGTCTAAAAATTAACCTATATATAGGCTTAGTGATGACTCTGTAAATGAAAATCTTCAATTTTCTGCTTTTAATTTCTTAGCTGTTTGTTTAATGCATAATAGCTGTGATTTCTTATTTTTGTTTTTTGAAACAGATAATAAATAATATAAGATATGAAAATATTTATAAGTCGAATGATAAATAAACGCTGATTTACGAGAAATATCAATTGAAAAATCATAATAAACTAAATACAACATTTAATCCAAAAATTGTCGAAATCCTAATATAGCCTTAATTATACAAAAATTAGACATAACATTAGCCTACAATTGTAACAATAAGATTAGCTTGTTTGTAAAAACTCAAAAAATCATTATTTAAATCATCAAACGCGTATAATCGAAATAGAAATAAATTTAATATTTTAAAAAAGAAAGAAAAAAAAAGACGAACAGTTCAGGATAAAAAATGTTGGATTAGCTTGTTACTTTATGATCAGATTTTGCACTTGAGGGGTTATCTGATGGGGACCTACATTTTAAAGTAGCTTATCCTATTTTTATTCAATTTATATTATGCGGAAACGATTATAACAATACATGTAAATTCAACATTCATTTTGCTTCAAAATTCTTTTCAGTTGGTGCTAGATATGTAAATTACCAAACATCATATGAAAATGTGTAAATACAATTAAATGTGCTGCTTTGATTAAAAATATTATCAAAATATTTTGAAAATTATGTTTAAATACATTGGCATGCTTTTATACTATATATAAAATATCAATCTACACATTATTTCAAAAATATATGAGAGCATAATAGAATTTGAGTAAAAATTCAATTATTCTTATCATTATAACGTAATAGAAACATTAGTTAAATATTGTATAAATGGTGTTTGCTTATTTCTTTTTCATAAAAATTCTGAAAATAATCATAAAAATGGTTAGGTGTTGGAAATAAATATTTTGTATGTAAAAACTAGAAATAATTTATTCTGTATATCCTTTTCAAATAACGTTGAAGAATTTATAAGTTAGTTTTTACCCCGAAAAGAAGCTTATATTAAGAATAGTCGACATTGTACTTTTAAGTATGCTCGTTCTTTTTCTGTCTCCAATCAATTCAATGAGAAAAACGTCAGTATAGATTCTAGCTTGTTGAGAATGTTTTTCATTTTCCACTCAACTTTTCCTTCCATTTCTCTGATTAGTATTGAAGCTCATATTCTCAATATTTCCTTGTTCACAGCAACCAAATACATCGATACTTTTTGTTCATTAGGACTCCGATACCTTAAGCAAGAAAATATTTCTTTTCATTCGCTGAATGGCTGAAGTGTTCTGTCGAAATGAAATTCGATATGATTTACTTCGATCGAGTACTCTATGTCATTACTTCTAAAAGACGCTAGAAAACATTCTAGCCTTGAAAAGTATTCTTATAACGATGTGGAATTTTTGAAATCAAACTTTCTGTAAAGTTGCCCAAGATTCATTAGTTGCAGGAAAGAAATATGATTATAAATGCAATTTATGTAAAGAAGCTGAAATTTTCGAAAGGTAACAAGAATACAAAAAGGTAAATTAAAGTGATTCGACAGAAGCAATTAAAAAACTTTTATTGAAATATTGTAAATGTAAAATTCTAATTGAGAAAAAGAAAATATATTAAAGTAAAAAAATAAGCTAAAAATACTGATCAATCAATTAAGGTTCTTTCTTTCCCAACTTTAATTTATTCATTGATTATATTTGTAAGATTTCCATTTTTTTCAATTAAAGTTCCTCACCAAAAATACGATTTGTTGAATTGCGTTAAGCCATTTTATTCTACAACAGAATTAAAGAGATTCATATGAAATACAAAATTTTCTGTACTTCAAATTAATTTTTATTTAATTTTTTTCAGTTTAATACTGCAATTAAAATCTTTGATTATTTTTATTTTAAAATTTTTATATAATATTAGCTAAATTTATTGACTTGAAAATAATCAAAATTCATAATTTTTATCAATGCTTTTAACTATGTAACCATATTTATTTTTGTGTTTTCAGTATAAATTTTTCTCAAATAAAATAATTTTCAGATAACAGATAAAAAAAATGAATAACATTTCCTACAGGCATTTTAAATAATGCACTGACTTTAAGTTAAATATGTCATCATTTGAATTATATTGATAAAATAAAAGCTAAAACTCCTTTTCTGTGATAAAATTGATTGAGGATTGATGGCTTTATATAAAATATGTGCTATCTCCATCATTTTTGTGGTGTTATAATTTTTCATTGAGAACGTAAATTCCTTAAATAAGTGTGTAAAATTGAGGAAATAATTACAATTAAGATAATTATTAAAATGAAGATCCAAAACTAGACACTGCTTAATCTGCATTTGAAATTTTATTTGGACAAATAGATTTTGAGCTTTCACATGATTGGATTGACAAAAACAAACTGACGAATGTAGGAAAACATGTTTTCTTAAAACCTGAAAAATTAAAGCTTTTCAATAAACTCAGAGTGATTACAATTCAATGATTACATTCTATATCATAAGTTAAAATATTTGAAAGAAAAATCTTTAAAAAGAATAAAAGTAATAGTCACATCACCGAGTAACACTTTTCAGCTTTTCTTGGTGTATGATTATTTGAAGTCTTTAAATCTATGACCAAAAGATGTATGGTAATGTATGTTGATTACAATATAAAATATGATAAACTTTATTGATTACTATATAAAATTGGTGAAATTAAAAGTTCAAATATTTATTCATTGTATAAATTAAGTATACAAAATCTATGAATTAAATATGCCAATAAAATAAATATTAGTGCGTGATTTTTCTTATCAATAATCACAATTTATGAAAGTTAAATTTTGACAGCCTTTCTTTCTTGAAATTATTTTCTTCTTAATTAGACTCATAATATGAAGAAATGTAAAAACACAGAAAACAAAACGGTTTTTTCAAAAGCTCTATTTAAACCAAAACAAAAATGAGTTCCTTACAATCTACTTATCGGAAATTGATAACAACAACTAATTTCTATTTTTATTAAAAAATGAAAATAAATTTCTAATTAATCAATTATAATCTCATATCCATAAATTCTTATTAATGATCATTTTGCACATCATTATCATAAATTAAAGAATTAGTATATATATATATATATATATATATATATATATATATAT
>JAPDSC010160281.1:111780-136663 GCA_026290005.1 Latrodectus geometricus
ATATATATATATATATATATATATATATATATATATTACAATTAAAAATAATAGCAACATTAAACATTAATAATATTTAATTGAAAATATTTTAACATAACTAAGTTATGAAAGTTTTTCAAATTATTTATAATCCCAAATTTCTTTAATATACTTCATCTATTAAATTCCAAAGCTAAATGTGAATATTTATTGAATGGTAATTTTTTTATTATTCTCGAATGAAAACTAAAGCGAGTTATTGATTATATGCTTAGTGTTTTAAATTCCATTTTTATCAACTTTACTTAAGAGTGCAACGTTCATCTATTAAATAAAATATTATTTCAAATCTATGACTACCTTGTGTCTGCTTTATTTACAAACTTTTTTTCAAATTAATGTTGTCTTATTTGCATGTCAGGTCACTTTGTGCTTAATGCAACTTTCTGAACAAATGTGTAATAGGAAGAATTTTGTTAAACTATTACGTATTGACTTTTAAGGGGAAGTACCATATTATGTCGCAGCCAAACAGAGCAAGGAATGGAAAACTCCCAAGCACTGACTCTAACAAATAAGTTAGTACCAGAAACAATATCTATTTGCCATTTGTTAGAATCAATCTCGATGTATTTTAACTTAAATTTATGGTATGTATCTGCCTATAGTTATAAGTCATTAATTTTTTCTATAAAGGACAAATTATTCCTAAAGATTCTCTGAAATAATAAGTTAAATAAAGTTGGCTTCTCTCTCTCTCTCTCTCTCTCTCTCTCTCTTACTAGAAATCATTGCAGTACTTTCGTCTGAACTATTGTTCTGGACTTAGTCTGGCTGAAAGCACAAAGTGGAATAATAACGTTGGAAATAGTTTTATTTTTCTCGAAATATTTATAAGAAATTAAAAAAGTAAAAATAAATTTCTAAGTATGTAATGTAAAAAAAGGAAAAACTATCATTCATATCATTTTCCTGTTGTCGTGTGCCAGCCAGGCTGGCAATATGGGGTGCGCTGCTCCACTTTTCCAACAGATCCATATTTGGTGTGGAGTCCGACTTCCTCAGTACACACATGCCATAGGTACCCGTTTATAGGGTAGGCAACCATACACACACACACAAAGAAAGGACAAAGACAAGAAAGAGAGAGAGAAAGTACATCCATACCCGAGCCAGGATTCGAACCCAGGTCCCACCCATCTGTAGTCAAGTACGCTAACCACTAGACAGGTTGGGTGGCATCATTTTCCTGTGAAATCACATAAGCTATTTAACGATTAATATATTTTAATATAATATTATATTGAAAATAAAAAATATTTAAAAACATTAAAAAGAGTAATTATATATTTTTTTATACTATTTAATAATATAATAAATCATTTCAAAACTTGTTTAACTAAAAAACCTTTTTAATTGATTTATAATTTAAAAAACTATGTATCAATCACTTGAAGTAAAGATTCCATTTATAAATAACAATCGAGTTATACTGTTTTTATGGGTTGTCTCTTACCTTCTACGTCAATAAAAAATAGTCAATAAAGTTATTGCGCATTTCTGTTAAAAATTCAAAACACATTTAAAAATTTGAAATTCGCACTTTTTTAAAACGTATAATCGTTGGTGCGGTGAGAAAAAAGTGTGATTTTATATGATTTTCATAGAATGATAGTGTTTGATTTTCTCACTAAATATGAGAGTTATTCATAATTTGCATACTTAGGAAACTTTGATAATAGTGTTATAAAAGTGTTTTTCGAATAAATAATAACATCATTTAGAAACGGCGGTGCATCATATATCAGCGATGCAGTCAAAAAATGTCAATTATTGATGTGTGTTATCAAGGAGGGTTTATGCCCAAGCAGAATGAACAAATATATAATCTTATTATGTGTCAAGTTTGCTCGTGTCTTGTTGTTGTATATTTGCATATTTTGTGTCTGTAATATATTTAGTTGTCGTAGTTATAAAATTGTCTTTAGGGAAATGAAAAAAGAATACTGGATAAAAAAAAAGAAAAGAAGCACACACAAATCAGCACATTACCTGCAGTTAGTTCCTTCTTGATATTCCGCCAATTACTTCTAAAAAGAAGAATTGTTTCCTTTACAAGAACGCACTTTGTTGATGAGTTCGGCGTTACATTGAGAAATATGATGATTATTCAAACCTTCATATGAAGAGTGTTGATCAGTTAATAAATCAAATCAACCATTGTTATGAATAAATATAAAATCAACAACTGAAACAAATAAATTTGATCACAAATGTGGCTATGAAATGCCTATAAAATCATGTATCAGTATTTTGACACAATAACTATACTAATCTGTATTGAGTTAAATAAAAAATTCATATTCAATTGTTTAATTAAGTGTATTATTACTAAACAGTTCATTTGGAATGATTTCTTCAAAATGCTTTATTAATAAAATACTTTTATACGATACGTTTAATATCATCCTCTCATATAAATCAACAAACAAAGTGAGTTACGTTAATGAATGCAAGATACATACTTCAACCAATAAGGTTCACACGGTAAACAAACATGGGCTCACATTATGTACATTATATCTTCAATGTGCTTATGAATTAAACGTTAGGATTCGAAGCTTTCCAAAATTAAATTATTTAGCTTCAGGGAAATAATGTAGCCCTGATTAGATTCCAACCAACCCAGCGAGTGACAAGCGATTTTCGAAGAGACCCGGAGTTCTGGTCTGGGAAATATGAGGCGATAATATTTGGCACTAATGATAACATTACGTAAAAGTATATCGCTTGACATTCCACTGCCAAAGTGATTTGCTAAATAGTTGTGATTAAATATACAACGAAAGTTTTGATTGAAGTTAAACCTGGTGTGTCCTACTATCCTAATGCTCAATTTTAGAGCCAACTTCATGAAAGAATTGTGTTCTAATTTTGCAAAGTGCCTTGAAAATAACTGTTGTCGTAGTTAAAGACTTATATATTTTTGAGCATTTTGTTAAAGAAGAGTTCTTTAAATGTAAAAATAGAGATAATTAATAGCTATCTTTAGTAACTTTAAAAAAATAATTCTAAACAATTGAAATATTATATTATCAATTATAATAAAAATTGAAAAAAAATACATTAATATGTATAGTGAAAAATTACTGATAAATTTATAAATTTGATAATAAAATGAAATATATTTTATTATTACTAAGTTTGTAAAATTCACATTTTGAAACGAGGTAGAACTAGAAAAAATATATATCATTTTCTGAAAATGTTTGAGTATGTTAATATCCTCAACTTCTTGTTAATGTGGCAGTCAAAAGTGTAGACTTTTGAATCTGATCAAATCAAAAACTTTTTTAAAAAAATATGGGAATTGTTTACGATTTTTTTCGTAAATTTAGTTCTAAATGTAGAATAAATGCTGGTGTAATGTATAAAGCGAATAGTTCAGTTTCATAAAATACCAGTAAAAGAGGAATTATCGAAATAGAACATATTAAAAATGTAGTATTTATGTATTATCTCAACACACGCGCACGTCGACTATTTCTAAAAAAGAAATATGTCAGCAAATATTGGAGTCTAGTGACAGCACAGTGTTGTTAAGTGTTATATTTATAATATTTGAATTAATTTTTTATATTTTTTTATCTTTAAAGGATACAAATTTTAAATTTATTAATACAAAATAGGAATATGAATGTGGTCTAATATGTAATGAGGGATGCTTTCTAAGGTATCAAACTCGTCATTTGACTTGGGTCTACATGACATAAAAAACTTCCAATCAACAAAAGTATTGGTTACCTTTTGCCTACATTAATTTCCTTTAAGACAATAATGTTCTCTAAAAATGTACTATTGAACTTAATAATGCTATTTACTTCATGTATGACATTTAAGATAACAACGGGACAGTTGGAATGAATAACAAATCATAAAAAATGATTCATATAAGTTTTATGTTTCATTATTTATAAAATATAATTTAACAACTATGCATAGTAAAATATGTTAAAAAATTAAAAATATTACAAAAATGAGAAAAAATATTAAAAATAGTTTTATTAATTTTGTAATACCTTTTAAGATTAACATTGAACCCTAATAGATCCTGGAAATATTATAGACTCTTTTTAAATTTCCATCAACCCCCAAGTAGTACCCCTTTGCAAATAATAAATGTAGCTAATTCAAAATTTAACAATTTTTTAATTTAAATTTCTAGTTATTAAAAAGAGCTGAAAATTATGAATAGATTACTTGAAATATATAATTTTAATTTTATTCTTAATGTTAAATCATGAGTTATATTGAGAACAAATTCCTTTATGATCTATTTTAAACGTAATATAGCCCTGTGCTCAGTTAATTTCATAAAGTACTTTCCTATACTTTATAAACCCTTGTTACCGTGAAACTGTTGGATGGTGAGAAGATTTTTCAACAATTTTTCAGAAATGGATGTTAGATTTAAAAAAGTTGAACTTATTTCAACCCTTTCATGTATAAATTTATATTAATAACAAACTTAGAGAGTTGTAAGGCATGTAAATACATCTAAATTAATAGTAGTTCTCATATTTCTTTATCCTTATAAATAATAGAAATGTAAATAAAATTCTGAAACGTTTTTATTTTTTACATCTTTGCAATCATTTTTAAAATTAATTAGAGTTTATGAGTAAACCCTTTTGTTAACACCGGATATAAAACTTTTATTGAACCTTTTTTTTCAATATAACTTTATAATTTATAGTTCCAAGACATAAAAAAATGGAAAAAGTAAATATAGTGAGAATCGTCTCATTTTTTGTAATTGAATTGTACAAATTGTGATTAGTTTTCCTTTCAGAATTTGATCAATCTATGTATTAATAAGACACATTTCATGAATAAGAGATTTATTTATATCTATTTGTAAGAAAAACACTTTACATCTTTTAATGCATACTTTATGGCTTTAATTTAGAAATCCAGTTATTACTGAAGTTATGTGTGTGTGTGCGTGTGTGTATGTGTAAAAACTACTTCAATTCTAAAATAAAACAATATTGTAAAAGAAAACATCGTAGGACACACAAAATTATATTTTTCTCTTTTTTGTGTTTTTAAAATTGTCATTAGTTAATTTTTTCATTTAAAACTTTAACAGCAATCTTGCTTTAAATTTTTCCTAACATTAATTTATACATATTATTAATCTATAAGTGTGTAAAATTATCTGAAATACATTTTTTAGAGTAGAGATCCATTACATTATTCTTTTCTCTTTTAATTCACTCAGTTGGTTTTAAGGTTGACAATTTTTTTACGCTACTTTTTATCAGCTAACAAAAGAGCGAAAGAATTCTTACCACTTTCCTTAATGCGGTGTCTCTGAAAGACGAGGAAGAACCGAAAACACAATAGTAAAAAAAAAATTTCGAAGATCATTGCCCTCAGAGGAGCTTTAAAACCAAAGGTACTTCCAACATAAAATGGACGTAACTGCAAAGTGGGGGAACATTAATCTTGCGAAGAATGTCGGCCAATGGGCAGTTTGCCACCGGACTTCTCGCTGCTGTTTAGTGATCAGAAATTTTCCAAGTACACATAGAAAAGAAACAAAGAATTTCTTTCACAAACATTTGGCGATAAAAATACCGAAATTACAAACTGTCGCTGTTTAACTCGTATATATCCCAGGAACAAGTTTACGACACCAATGAGGTACCATAAACCCTGCTTAGTCAGAATTGCCTTGTCGGAATGGATATAATAAATCGAGTAATAGCAAATACCATAAATATGTTAGATACTCCATTTTATAACAAATAAGAAAAGGGAACCACATAAATATAATTCTAAAAATTATTTTAGCGTGATATAAAATTCTTCGAGTAATGAAAATAAAATAAAGTCACGGCTTTTAAAAAGTTTAGTTGATAACACTAGTTTGAAAATTGATAATACATGTATGGATCTTAAGCTTCGTATTTTTCATAATGTTGATATTATTATTTATCAACATTATAAAAAATAAATAAAAAGCAAATAGTAGATGTAGAATAAAAATCATAAAAATAGGGAATGAATTTATACTTCCATCGGAAAAATAAAATGGATATAAAAGCTATTACAGAAGTTCAGGCTGCTTATTTCTGCCAACTGAAATCAATAAATATATTCAACCATCTGAAAGTTTTGAACTGCAGTCAAGTGACAAACTTTTCACGTGAATTAGCATCCTCTTCTTTACGTTACACAAACGGATGAAAATGTCCACCTCAATTTTACTAACGTAAATTGCTCTTTAGTTGAGTTGAATCGAACACACCGAATGCTAGCAAATAGAATGAAACTTTTGCAATCTAGGTTACCATGGCATCAGTGTGAATATTAAAAAAAATCTGTCATAAATGTAAATGGTAAAAGCATCTCGATAATTTTGAATAAAACTTAAAGCATGATTAAAGTAAACCTTTAAATTATAAAAAGAACTTTCATATAATTGTTCAGAAAAATAAAACAATTAAAGAATGTATGATACATTTAAACGAAAGAAAATATTTGCTTCCTTAAAAGTTAGACTAAATCTTTCTAACAAGGCATGTCTTAAAATTAAAATTAAGCAATATATTCATTGCGAATTAACTAAAATTTTATCGGAAGAATTTCAAGTATATATAATTGTAGGTTTCATTAAACAAAATAATTTTTGGATTTTGAGGAGAAGTAATTGATTTTTAGCAGATTAGACACAGATATTAATCTGACAAAAATTAATTCCATTAAATCACATAATTTCACATTTTAATCACATAAGCTTCCAGTTTTAAAAAATAAAATTTTTATGCAATAAAAAAAATTCAGTTTTAATAAATTAATAATTTTTACACGTTTGGAGCAAAAATAATAATTAAAATTTGGATTTAATTTCTGAATTGAACAGTGGACATTATAAGTGTTTCAAATAATTTATAATTTTATCCGAAATTTCCTTAAAATTTTAATATTGTCTCATAATTTTGGTAACACACTGATTTTTATAAGTACTTCATTATAAAGTGAGTACCATTTATTTTCACTTACGAAATTTTTATCTCTGATTGCAACAATATTTTCAGTAAATCTGCATTGCTTAATGTATCAAGAGAGGAATTAATTTTAACGAAATTAAACAAATATTTATTAATACTAACTCCACAAATTAGAGTGCAAAAATTTAAAACGCAGGAATAAGTTGAAGAAAATATTTTATTTCCAAATTGACGTTTTTTATTTCAAAAAGCAAAAAAAAAATATTGCAGCAAGCACGACTTTGCAAAAGTTATTTTTTCCGGTTTTATGAGTAGAATTAAAACATTATGATTTTTAATTGTGAAACTCACTGTAATTAATGATGCAAATTTTAATCCAGTTCTGATAAGCTAATGTGTATTTTTTTATTAATAATTGCTTTATTGGTGTTATTGTAAAATATCATTTGTAGAAAATATAGAAAACATGGGATTAAAACAATATATTTTACATTTTCGTAGATCTTATCGTTAAATAAATTCAGAAAAATATAGACGTGTGGTATTTTACTTTCACCAACTGTGTTTTGAGATTATTAAACTTTTTAGCGTCTTACAGAGTAGAAATGTTTCGATATATAAAATATGATTTAAGTCAACAAATCAAATATCCGACAGAGATTTTTAGACTACAATTTCTTTTAAGTAAAATGTTATATAAGTATATACTTTAGTGGAAAAAATATTAACTTATCTTAAAAGCACTTCAATATATACGTAGAAGAAATATTTTTGCTTCTGTATCCGCCAAGTTGTTGATAAGGAAACATTCATATGAATAGAGAAGATGTGTTTCATATATCATTTTTATTCACTTTAAAGTAGTTGGCGAGATTCCATCTTTTTTTGGCAAAATATTTCATATTTCAAATAAAGGAAACCATGAATGTTATTTTGATGAGATGATATGTATAGGGTATTCCGCATAGCAATTTTTAAAGAACAGTAAATTTAGTATTCAACATATTGACAGAATCCGTTGAAAATAATATCATTTATTCTGTTTATATGAATATCATGTATTTTTCCAAGAATATGGTATTTTAAAAAAGTATATTTTAATAATATATTATTATTACTTATACGCAACGTCTAAAAGAGCTTTCTCTTTACATTCTGACAAGGGAAGATGAGAAATTTTTTATTCTATTTTGGCTATTTTAATACACAACTATGATGGTGCTCATTATTCTTATGGTGGAATAAAAAATATATTATTCGAAGTAATTTTCTCACAGCTGTAAAAATATAAGTAAATTTAATTTTTTTTCAATTTTTAATAAACTTGGATAAAATACATATAAAGTAATCTGAAAAATAATCCAAAACCTTCTGTACAAAGTCTTCCAAAATATGTTTAATAGGTTTACACTTGAAAGTGAAGATTTCAAATCTTATTGAAATTGACTTTTATCGTGGCAAATAGATTTTGAATATTTAAAATAATTTATGCAAAATATTTCGATACAATAAGAAGTTAATTATTTAGAAACTTTAATGGATTTATTATATCCGAAAGGTGTTTTATTTGAATTGTTAAGAAGATAACAATCTATGCATTCATGGATTGATAAAAAGTAATAGTGAATTAATTTATACATGGTGCGTCAAAAAATGTATACATACTTTGAACCGACACTGAAAATATATGTTCTAAACACTATCGCTGAAAATGCAAAAACTAAATTCCAATTTAAAATATGAATACACTTTCTCACGCAAGTGTGATTACTATTAAAAATGGTGGCCTTCAGCATCAATACATGAATACAAGTCACCACTGATTCCTTATATCAACGTGTCCAATGGGATTTCTTCGTACACAGCTTGAATCTTATTCTTAATTGTGTCTTGTTTACGTGGTTTACATTTGTAATCATCTTTTATTGCAGCCCATAACAAGAAATCCAGTTGTAAAAGGTCTAGGAGGTGTGGAAGAACCTCGATTGGTCCTCTGCGACCTATCCAAAGGCTTGGCATATTTTAATCCACGTACGCTCATGCGTGATCATAATTACACGGTAAATAACCTTGTTGAATATAAAACGTGTCATTACCGTATAATGTACAAATGTCAGGAAATATGGAATCAGAAAGCATTGTTAAGTATTTTTCGTCTGTTATATTACCTTCTAAGTAGAAAGACCCAATAAGTCCTCTTGCAGACAAACTTTATTTATAGAAATTGCATTACTTTCGTCCGGAAATTGTTCCTTTTAGCACTAGAAATAGGATTTCTTCAATGGTTCCAAGTGTGTAGATATTTTTGGCATGCATTGCATATAGATGGCTTTTGAAACTCTAAGATAATTTAAATGCAAATGACTACAATGAACAAAATTTTAACAGGAAACACCATACTAAGTGTCGTAACCTTTTGCGTTTGAAATTACAGTATTGCATAGTTATCTATAATAATCATCACTGGTTAAATTGCTTGATATTGTGTATGAATGGCCTTTATAAGTATCCTTGTTTGAAATTTCATGACAAATAAACTTTGTGTACTTTTGAAAGACCAGTTTTATTTGTTGACTTCAATAACACAATTTTGATTTCTGAAGTATAAAGATAAATGTTTAACAAGTCACTGCGTCAAATATACTTTTGAATGGTATAATGAAATATGAATATTTAAATTTTGTTTATTTTATGAAATAACATCAAATCTTTTAAATATTTTAAATAATAACAAAGGAAAAATTTTAAATAATAACAAATTTCCTAAGTTTTACATGGCATGGTTCTTTCTACTAAAATAAAAACATGTATCCTTTAATCAATCTCCTTTAATCAATTACATTTATGAATTGAGCAAAGGAATTCCGAAATTTGACTTTATGTATAGTAATTTCAGCCAATTAAAATAGTGTTTTTTCAAGACATTTCATTTATAGATAAAGAAAGATTACTATTGTAGTTTATGACTGCATGTTTGCTAATAATTACGATTAATATAACCATTCTCTGTGATTTAACTATGGGCAATTGATGAAGAATTGACATTTTTCGTTCTATCTAGCACGAGATCATTGACATTCATTGAGTTCTACGTGAATCTAATGAAAGGATTTCCTTCAATTTAACAGCCTTCACAGTGGTTGCACAATCAACTTACTACATTCAGAACAAGAAATCTAAACTGTTTTACACCAGGACATACATTAGCCGCATCAATTATATTTTTTTAACAAAAAGAAAAACTATAAAAAAGTATTAAGCAATGAATTCCACAGATTTTTAAAACGATTCTTGATAGAATAAATGAATATCTCAGATGACGGTACGAGCCATCCTAACTCACATAAAAAATTAGAGGTCTCCCCTCCAATGTAACAGTTTTTAAATTCAAACTCCCTCTTTTAGCATTGAATTTTGTTTCAGTTAAAAATAGACCTAATGTAACAATTGTGTGCAAAAATTTACGGTATATGATAACAAATTAATAAAAGTACTGTACCTCATAAAAAGATATTAATGAGGAAAACCACTTTTTGTATATTTGCTATTAAAGAATCGAAAATGATTTATTTCGCTAGGAATATTTACTAATAGAAAAGATAATTTTTGTACCGATTAACTACCAGAGGTTAAGTATATTAGATTATGAAAGTGATAGAAATAAGTGAATGAAAAAACATGCTGTACCTAATATGTTTACTTTTATGTATATAGCGAAATATATATATGTATATAAATCAACAAATCTGTATGCATATATTCTGTTAACATTTAATCTAATTAAATTTGATTTCGCAAAACTTCCACGAATGTGTAAAAAAAGGCAACATGAATTTATTTTCTATTTTCACATTTAATACATCTCACATTTAAGAAATCAAAAGTTGACTGCTTATTTTATTTAACATAAACAATACATTATACAAGAAAATGAGTGAATTTCTTGTGATTTTGAAAAACTTGGATTAACTACTAGGCAATACAAGATTGGAGCAGAAAACTTTTTCATTTCGAAAGTTAACTTTCTAAATGGAGTTTCTTCGGATGCACTTACAACAACGTCCATTAATTTTGGAAGGCCTCGAGAAAATTATGGTTACTATTCCACTACTCCGTGAAATTATTTATTTAGAGAACGAAGGAAAACGCTAGAGTTCCATGATTCTGCAAAGAATCAATAATTTTGGAAGATTTGATTAAATTTACCAATCTCTAAATATTCAAATTCTCTTAAATTGAAGTTACTTAGGGATATCCAGCTTCAACAGCTAATCCTTTCCTTTGTTGTATTAATTCTGTTAAGAATATTCTAAGTAAGATTTCATTTATTAAAGATTTAGTGTGAAGTCTTTAACACATTACTAGAATAACCTATTTTTTAACCTTATGAAGAAGAGATTAAAAAAGAGATTAAATATTATAAATAACATTATAAAAATATATTATATTCATTTTTTAATTTTCTAAAAAAAAAGAAATTTTAATTCTTAAATAAGAGGAAAAGCAAATTTTTAACACACAGAAGATATCAATCTGTTAGCACTAAAAAAATAAATAATTATACATAAAAATCCAACTACTAATATCGTAAAACAATGTAATCATATGCCGCCTTTTTTGCGAAATTTCATTGCATATTTTTTAAGGTTTGCTAATTTTTTAGTCATCACTATTTTTAAATAAAGATCATGTCTTTGTTAATTATCCTTTCTTAATTTTCATACAAGCTTACCAGTAAAGTGTTTTAAATCTTTTTGCCTCTTTAATAAATTAATTGGCAATTTTCTGTTTAGATTTAACTTCTGCTTGTTTTATCACATTTAGTTGAGTACCATATTTTTAATTTATCTTGTGATAAATATTTTTTACCCGTGAAATGTGATAAATGCACAAGCAATATATATATATATATATATATCAGAAAACAATTATATCTAATCAATTATTTCAAAAATTGACAATCATGCGTTTTTTAAAAAGAAAATAATAAATTTTTAGTTTTTAAAGATTGAATATTTCGAATGAGAATAAGTATGTTTCCGAGTATGCAATGCAAGCAATATGCATTAGTTATTAAAAATATTTTATACACTGAATGTCAAAATATATATGCTTTTGTAATTAATTATGATTTACAATAGTTAAGATATTCACTGCTTTTTTGTTTTTCAAACATTGTAAATCATTTCAGGTTGCAGACACTTATTATATAATAACAAATGAATAATATAAAAGGCCCTAAAAAAGAGAATACTAGTTTTAGAAAATGCTACTGTGTCATTTTCAGGCTGTAGACATTTACTATATAATATCAAATGAATAATATAGATGGTCCTAAAATAAAGAAAAATAATGTAGTAGTTTTAGAAAATGTAATTAAAATATAAATATAGCTTACAGTATATTTTACAAAAACACTTAAAAAAATAATAGAAAATGTTTTGGAAAATTTACATATTTATGTGATTTTAAAATACTAAAATTTACAATTCATTTAATTTTTAAAAAGTTTAGAAATTTCAACAAAACAATAAATATGTAATGGAAATATGATTTCTATTTTTTTCAGAAAAAAATACAGTTTTATTTATACAATATATAAATTCATTTTCAATGCAACAGAATCAAAACTTTTGTCTGTAATGTAAAATAAACTTTTTGTAATTGAATAAATTATAGGAATAAAGTTTTTTTGAGATCTATATTTTAATATAAATGTAATATTTGTTCTTATAAATTTACCTCTTTCATTTAAAATTTTAAAACTAAATTTTTACTTTTTGCAAATATCTGCTACTTTATACATACTTTTTCTTGAATTCATATCTTATAACACACTGAATGAAAATAATATTTTAAGTAAAACTGAAAATGTTATTTTCATGCAATATGTAATATTAGATGCAGTTTGCAAGTAGAGCTTGAATATAAATGATTTGTAGATAAATTAATAGTAATCATATTATTATAAA
Organism: Latrodectus geometricus; assembly: GCA_026290005.1. Taxonomy (NCBI): domain Eukaryota; kingdom Metazoa; phylum Arthropoda; class Arachnida; order Araneae; family Theridiidae; genus Latrodectus; species Latrodectus geometricus. The sequence goes on from JAPDSC010160281.1 coordinate 124,754, forward strand.
TAAAGTTTTTAATAAGCTTAAAGATTGTTTTTTATAGAATTATAAAATATTGGTTAAATAAGTATCGGTTACTTGAAATATATTATTGTAAATTATTGCAAGAAATTTGTATATTGTAAGCTTTTACTGTATTAAGAAGAATAACTATATGTTAAATTCATAGTAGTCCTTCAAGTTTTTAATTTTTTTTAAATATTTTCAAGAATATTAAAATAAATATTCAGCCTTTCTGAAATCTTATATATATATATATATATATATATATATATATATATATATATATATTGATTATATGATTTATATATATATATAAATCAGTTAATACTTAGATTGGAAAAAAAATTTATTAACAAGCAATACTACATCTTATCCATATTTACTGAAGAAAAGATATGATAGCAAATTTCCACAATAATTAGAAAATAATTTTGACATAAAATTGTTTATTTAAATTACATTAATCAACTAAATTGATTTAATCTTACATAAGTGCTTATAATTTTCACGATTCACAAATTAATAAAAAGTATAAAATCATACATTTAACAATCTTTTGCATAAAGCAATTTAAAAATTAATTGATTTATTATATCGAAATTATTTATGATTATCTAAATAATGTGATTAATAAAGTCCACTTTTTGTTCCATTAAAGAATAAAGTCTTCAAATACATTTCATGGAAAAATTGCATTTTTAATTATGTACTTTAGTTAATACATTTAATTAATTAGTCTCGTGTAAAATATTAAAAATATTCTTAAATTAATTTGAATTATAAATTATTTTTGTCAGAAAAATTTAAGAGGGCACTTATAAACAAACGATCTTTAATAATACAGTTTGGTAAAGAATGTTACAAAAGAAGTGTTTCAACTCTCAAATAAATGGATTTATATTTAAATAATTTTAAGAAATTCCATCAGACTTTTCGGAAAAATTTTATGTAATTAAAATTATCAGAAAAATAAATAAATAGATAAAATGTTGTAAATAGGAAATTTCAATTCTTATTTTGCTTTACATTTAAACTTTGTCATCAAATAAAGCATTCTCACTACATATATAAAAATATAATGAAATCTCAAACTATATATTTGTAGTATATTCAACAGAAAGAAAAAAATTAAATTTCTTAAAAACAGTCATTAATGCAACCAAATGAATACTTTTGTAAGCATGAAATACTCAAAATTTCGTAAAATAAAAAGAATTTTTGAGCATGAATAATTATAAACAAAAGGAATGGTGTGTAAACTACTTAATATTTAGATTTCTTTAATCTTTAATCTAAACTTAAATTTTAAATGATTATAATAATGCAGAAATTTTAAGAAAAAGCTTTTAATTGCTTTCATACTTTAAATAAATTGTTACATGGCTGGAAAATCTAATTTCAGCCTAGAATGGTTTAACAGAGAAAAATCTGAAAAAAAAAATAATAATAATACCCTCCTTAGTAGTTGGAAGTAGTTTTTTATAAAGTACATAAATATGAAATTTACGTTTCATATTACTTGATTTATAATTAAGATTCTCCCTAAATATAATTTTGAAATATAACTCTTATTATGCAGTTTTAAAATTTTCTTCATAATCTTTAGTTTTATATAAGTATTATATAAGTACATATAAAGCTAAATATTTGATATAATATTTAGTTTTATATGGTGTTTTAAAGTTTTTTATATTTTTTTAGATATATTATCAAGTGATAATTTATAACAATATTATTTCAATCAAAAACTGAGGCTTAAGTTTTTATTAAATATAACATATTTAAATTTAAAAATATGAACAATGCTTGCTATTATTTAATCCTCTCTGAAATGCGTATGATGCATGGAAAATAATAATACACAATGATTAACTTCAAACTTTTTTCATTTCTACCATTTAATTTAGGCTAGTGACATAACTTTAATAAAATTATGGGACTTCTAAAAAATATTTGCAGTAGTATCATTGTGCAAAATATAATTAAACGTTAAATGCATCATATTGGCAAGATTTTGACTGTCTCAAAATTGGAAAACTAATGAGGATTAATTATTAAAAATAACCAGCCATTCACTTTTTTTCGATTATTAATGAAATAGAATACAAACCCAAGAAATTAATCTGTATAATTTTTCCAACTAAAAAAAGGGGAAGCTTAAGAAAAGCATTCTGAAGATTTTTTTAAATCCAATCAGGGTTTGATTTTTATTAAACTACACTAAATTATGAAAGTTTGTCTCATAATTACGATTCGCAAATAAACATATAATGCACGAAGTGAAAGCAAATTTTATAATTTGCTATTTTCATTAAAAATAACGAATGTTTCTGAAATTAACTATACAAACTAGTACTCATCTAAATTTTGTAAAATCAAACTTTCTGTTGACTTGAAAGTGAAAAAAAAACATTAATGCTTGTGCTATAAGCTTCACTTTTCGCTGCAAAGTTTTCCTTCTTATTTTGTTGGCCTCCTCTTTGTTTCGAATCTCTTTAAGATAAGAAAGTGAATGCCCAAGTTGAATTAATACACTCCCAGTAAGCGATCAAGAAAAATCTAATTAAGGATCACTCAAAGGGATAAAATTCCATGCCTTTCATTGCCGCATTAAATGCTTTAAGCGAATTAAAAGGGAATTCTCTGCCACTTAACTGCAGGCAAGCTCATAAATGGTATAAGCTGTTCCTCATAATGAATGAAATAAAATGCTTCCTGTTACCCCGGGAAAAGCTTCCGAATTTATGACCGGATATGAAGCGTCTGCTGCATTATTCTGGTTGTTGTTTCCGGAATACGAACAGCCTCTTTTACTGCCGCGAACATCTCTGAGAAACTCTTGAACCATCAGCATTTTCTGCGGACGAGGATTTTCTTGCTCTGTGGTTGGAAATTATTTAATTATGGCCTTACATATTGCGATTAAAAGTCGGAACTCTAACAGGAAACTCTTTTGTTTAGATCCTTTGATGGAGGTATTAACGAGTCCCTCATGTAAAATTAATCTTGTTTAAGTATGAATAAAAGGCCTTCGCTCTTTGTCTATGATAAAGAGAAACTCACAAACAAGTGTGAGTTATAATAGGATGAATATTAAACTTTGAATTATTCCGACATTCAATTCTTGAATTTCTGCTTTTCTCTAGATTTATTCTGCTTAATCTTTTTAAGTAATGAAATTATCATAAAATTTAAGGTTTCACTATGTTTGACGTAATATTGTTTGCAAACGTGATGTAAGTCAAGTTAAAAACTGCAAGAGTTAATGGTACCATATAGTAAAATTTAACTTTGGTTAGCTTACTTTCTTGCAGATATCGCGGTGATAATGTGATGATAGTCTTTCTCATTTATAATCTTAAAATTTGTAAATGCAGTTTACTTTCTAACTTCTCAATTAATACAAAAAATCAGCTTTAATAAGTATATAACATGGACATTATAAGTCTTATAGAAATTAGCGTTGAAGAGCTTCAAGTACAAATACAAAAACAGTTAAACAATGGTTACAAATACTACAGTTAAACAATAAGACATGGACATTGCATTCTTGTTTTACCCTTAAACTTCTATTAGATTGAAAGTTTGGTAATCTCCTGGATTTCTTTCAACTTGCAACTAATCATTGGGAGGTGGATATTTAAATGATTTACAGAAACTTTCATTGCTATAGACAATCAGTTAGGCAATATTAAATTATTATAATACTCGTAGCCTATTATGAAACACGTTTAATGATTATGCTCTTTTATAATTCAATCAGAGAGTATTGTATAATATTTGATTTATTAATAATGTAAGTAGACTTCTTAAAATGATAAATAATATAGTAAATGCAAGCATGTTATGTGTAAAAAATTTCATAGTAGTTTTATCTAAATAAATATTTATAAGGTTTTAAGTAATCTGATTTTAATAATTCCATAAAACCTACTCATTTATTTGGAAGAAGAATTTCAATCGACTTGCATAACTCAGCATTGCCATTTTAAAGGCAGTTTACATGTTTAAGTACATCTTTTCAACGAAAGATGTTGCTTGCATCAATTGTCCCTACTTTAGCTCTTAGCATACGATGAGGAACCTTATAGACATATCATAATCATTAACAATAGTTTTAGTTGCTTTATTTTAACTTTGAACCAATTTTTACTTTAGCTATTAAATAATGCTAGATTAAGTTAAATTATAGTAACGTACAGAGACGTTTCAATTACTTATTTTTGCACATCAAAGCTACTTAACTGGCTTTGTTATTTCATTCCACTATCAATATTTTCTAAACAGCCAATTTTTGAACTGGCATTTTCATCTCCACGCCATATTATACCTACATACAGATTCTAGACACTTCGTAACTTTTTACGTCCGTCGATTGCTTCACAAGGCAGACTTTAGCATAGTCAGGTGTAAGTCCCGTGTCTTACCTCACCAAGTAAATACGCCTTAAAATATTTCATTTATAGTTGTTAGTATTGAGTTTTTGAATATTTTTTACCGAAAATAAAATTCCAGATTTCCCGAAGCCTATAATCAGATTTGGTAAAAATTATCCCAATAGATTTCTATTTAAAACGTAATGGAATGTATTTACGAAATCCTGCTTATGTTGTCTTATAGATTAATATATCAATAAAAATTTTAGTTTATGCCAGGGTTTTTTTTTTTTATCTTTTTTTTTTTTTTTTTTCTTTTTCTTTTTTTTTTTTTTGCTGCAATTATTTTTAAAATTTCTTGGATCACAGTATTGTCAATCTGTGGCATTTCCTTACTACGCCATGAGTTTCATTTGCATAAATATGAATAATGACGTTAAAATAAATTTAAAATTAAATATTAATTTCAAAATCTCTTTTATCTCTAACCAAATTGAAAACAAAACCATAGAACAAAATTTTCAAATTACTATAATAACTTTGACCGAAAAAAAATAAAATAAAAAAAAACTCAATAAAATTTTAAAACTAAAATTTTGCCTACATTTTAAATTTATTTATTAATTTAATTTCCTCACTTTAAAAATTAAATTTTTGATTTTTTTGAAAAATTTATTGAAAAGTCTGAAAATTTTATATCAGGTTGGAGAAATAGATTTCCGTGTTCAGAAAATTTAAATTTCAAAATATCTTGGTTGAATTAGGAATTGATTTGATGAATATCATGAACTTTTATTGTTTGAATGTTCAAAAAAAGGAATGGTAAAATGGTGCCTTATGGAAGTAATATCAAAACTTAATCTATTTATGACATTCTAATTTAATATTATTATCTATGGTGTATTACAAGTGATATATTACAAATTTGCAGTTTTGTAAGCTACAAAAATCACATAACTCTAAAGACTACATTTTATTGTGCCTACTAATGAATTTATAATTATAAAATTATGTATATATTATAATTAAATTACGACTCTTTATTTTAGTTATATATGTTATTTTGTAAAATTTGATATTTCCGATAACTTTAAATAATTGTATATGCTAAAATATTCTTTATTGACCAAAATAAAATAAATTAAAAATGATTTTGCTGTTTGAGCAAACTTAAGCAAAAAATGTTTTTTGTGAAAGTTTGAAAGTATGTTGTTTTAAAGTAAAGTTGTAATATGTTGGAATAATATAACATCTCTATAAACAGTTTTAGTTTCCTCCAAAATAAATTAAACTGTTTTAATAAAAATCTTTGTAATCTTTTCTCACTACCACCTTTTTAGAAACCGTAGGTATTCATTTCTATTTAGAAAAATCCAGTTTCAAGGAAAGAAAAGTTTGAAACAAGAAAAGTTTGATATTTAGAACTCCAACTAAACTTTGTTCCACAGAAGATACATTGACCGTTACAGATTTCAGCTCTAGGACAAGGGGTATTCCATCAAATGGTAAGAAAATAAAAAGGTGAAACAAGTAACCTCATATGAAAACAAGGAATTGCTGGAACTAGGGCTAAACTTGGAACAAGGCAAATAATTTTTCAGACAATCAAGGGACTAGCGGACATGGTGGATTGTGTTCCTGTCTACTTCCTGAATCAGGATAAATCATGTGGCTGATCGTTGGAGCTTCAAGATCTCCGTAGACAACTGAAAGAGTTGTTTGAGTGAAAAAGCTTCTTTGTGGAAACAAATGAATGAATGTGCTCAGCGACCTTTTGTTCCAGAAAGCGTATAATGAAATTTTAATTTTATGTAGTAACTTACATGAATGTATTAACGACTTAATTTGACTTTCTAGCATTTTGTTGTTTCTCTTAAAAATTTTCAAACTTTTGAACTTGAGACTTAAATGCCTTAAGCTTCAACTGACACTTAATTTCTTTTCTAATGAGGGAAAATCGCAATATTCATTCATGAAATTTATGTTAATTTAGTAATATGAAATATTGCTTTTAAAAAAATTAGTGACTTTTTGTTGATTTATTATCCAGTAATTGTTTTTATATTGTCTATTTGGTTTCTTAGAAAACTAATTATTGTGATAATTTGTAATAATTAATAATGATCAGTTTTATGCATTTTCTTATCATAAATAATTATGCATATTCAAATTTTAATTATAAGTATAAACCATGTAGAAGAAATTGTATGCAGTGTTACATAAATTTTGGGTATTGTTGTTATGGGTTTCTGCATTTCTACTGGGATGTGTAATTGGAAATGTCCCGAGTTTTTTTCTTTTCAACAAAAAAATATATTGTCAATTGTCTATTAAAAACTCTTCCTGGAAAATAAACTACATCGGTTGTTTAAATTCTGTATGACTCTGCCAGTTATACTTTTCAAAAACAATTGATATAGCAAGATGCTTCTATTTTTTCGGAACAATAATTTCTAATCATATTTCTGGAAATTTTTTTCCACAAACTTATGGTATGATACAATTATATTTCAAGATAGAGATTTATTAAAAATTTGTTGCATATTTTGTGATCTGAACTGTAATGTAATTTGGGTCAAAATAGTCAAATGTCAATAGATAAATAAAGAACGCGTTTAAAATTTATTTAACAGTAATGTGTATAAAGGATCTCGAAAATTTCTTTGGTATAATGTTGCTAAACCCTATTTAAATACTATCCAGTCAAATATTTTCTTTTTTAATTAAAAACAAAATTAAGTGTTGATGAAGACAAAATTTTCAATTTAAGGAATTAGAGCCGAAAGACAAGGATAAATAATTAAAGCGTCTTAAAGGAAAAAATTAGAAACTAGAGTTTATAAGGATATATGACACCTTTTTAATCTACTTTTTAAGAAAATCCCTTTTGATGATTTTTTTCACAAAAAAAGAATCAAATTTTTAAGCCGACATTGTCAGAAAATAAGTCCTCTATTAATCCTCAGTTGTCATTTGCATTCTTTTAATAATGGCATTTTCATATTTTCTGTGTGTATTTAAATAGACTCACACCATAATATGGATAAGTCAAGTAATGAAATATTTTCATCTTAATATTTCATTACTTGACTAATTTATCTTAAACAAATTTAATGTATTGTTTTGTTGTTACTCTTTCTATAAATTTTAAATTAATTTGTACTAAAATTAAGAAATTTCATTTTCATTACCAAGCTTACAATTTTGTCTCAAATAAATAAATCAAATTCTTGTTTTTAAAGAATTAACACACAAACATTCAATGCACTGGTTTTCAGAATTTTGAGAGTTTTCAGTTTTAGTCAAGTATCTTCTGAACTACTTGACTGATTTTAATGAAATTTGTTATTTACATGCAATAATACTTTAAAATACAAATAACCAAGCAACAACTATAAAACACGCGCATGATCGTACGTAATACTCATTGGAGTCGGAAGGCATGCAATAGTGGTTGCAGAATAGATCAAGAAAATGGGTTAATAAGGAATACGGTCCTCTCTTACAGATACATAGTCCTCGCAGCTTGATTTCAAACTTGAAATAACGCAGTTTATGATTTCCTGTGGTAATTGATCCCAGTCGTTCAGGCCCCTGTTGGGAAACTGCGATTTGCAAATGCCATCCTCCAGAGCGTCCCAGACATGCTCTTTAGGGCTGAAGTCTAGAAATTTGCTTAGTCATCCATCAGACGAATATCGTCATTTTTTAGAAATGTATCGACTAGTAGAGCTCTATCTGGCTTCACGTTAAATTAAAATGAACTCAGTCGTACATTAAAATGAACTCAGTGCTAACAGCGGCCCTGAATTGGTGAACACAGGGCTCAAAGCACGTATGTGTGAGCATAACTAGGGGATTTCACCATCCTTATACCTCATAGTAGTCACACTATCTCTCTCAAAAGCATGGAAAGGAGTGTGGTCATTTAACATGATACGTGATCATACCATTAAACCTCCTCTACTTTAATGATTGATTTCACGGATATTGGAGTGAAGGTAGCGGGACTCTAACTGTCTCCATATGAACAAATCAGGGCTTGGAGCTTACCCATTTTAAGTCTTCCCACAATTCGTCAACTCATTTCATCCTCTTAACCCTGGGGATTATTCATTGTTACCGTTACAATTTGAATTCACTCAATTGCTGCAGAAAAACACCGAGAAATTCTGTGAAGTGTGCTAGCGAACAAAAAGTATGTTTCGTTCGCTAGAAATCACTTATAAAGTTTATTTTACTAGCTACGCTCATTGACGCATGTACACTTACGTATTCGACGTTCATTATTTGCATCTTTGTCTGGAACTAGAAGTTTTACATTTTGTTCATTTATTTTCAAGCAATTCGACAAAATACCCAAATTTTGATGCATTTGTGCTTAATTTTGAATACTAGTGTAGCTATTTCTTTGATGTCAAGTTGTTTCAACTGATTCAATAAAGTCTGAATGAAATTTCTTATAAAATATAATTCATTGTAAAGATAAATGTCATTAATTATTTTAAGTAGAATATTGTAATCTTAATTAATTTTATTTATTATTTTACAACTAATTCCAATTCATTTTGAGCTAGTACCTTCTTGATCAGTGCTCCCTGAATGTACAAAGTTCACGAACTCGATTTCCCCTTCAGCGTGGATAAATGAAATAATTTGAAATCCACGTTAAGCCGCAAACCTAGGTCACATTAAATCACATGTTCAAAAAGCTTCTGCTCAACTATAAAAATGACTTTTTATTTAAACAATTGACTCAGATATTTTTTCTTGTTCCTTGTTCAGCATGAGATGACTTTACTGATAGCGCGCAGTATCCAACAGCTACAACCATTAAAAAAGCATTTCTGTATTTGCTGGATCTCTCAATCTGAAAACTTTTACAAACGAGGGCTTAAAATTCCTTTTTTACACATTACGCAATAAAGAAAACTCAAAATATTCCCAGTACTTATTGTGATAAATATTTATATAAAAAGCAGAAATACAGCCTACATTTTCAGTGTAGTATAGGGGTTTACATAAGCCCATTTCCATTTCCAAGTGTGTGGTCTTACCAATATATCACGGTATGCTTAGAGAGATTTGATACCTTGAACTGTACTGACTAGCAGTAAAAAGTAATGGGAGATTTTCAGAATTTCTACTGCATTTGTTCCAGCCTTTCGACAGACTTTTTATCTATAGTAGGCCATGTTAACGATAAGCAATGGAAGAAACTAGAAAAATTCTTACGCACTCTGATGACAGTTGAAATTCATGAAAAAAAACAGAACGACAATATCTGTCTCCTGTCTCTAAAAAATTTTGTAGTGTGTAATAGAAGTAGTCATCCATTCTTAACTATCACTTATTTTTGTTCATTCTTAACAGTAAAATATTCCTGCTCTTCATCGATTCTGCTTTTTAGCAAATGAGCAAAATTCTACAATATTCTTTATTACTTAAGTATGACAGTCTTATTCATTACCTCATCCGAAACAAGCTTGGTTTATTTCAAAATACATTAATCTCATTATAATATAAATAAACACAATGCACACAATCGGACACACTTTCAGACCATTTTGGTATTGTTTATTTGTTTTGTTTGTCACTTTTTGTATCGTGGGTAAATTCAATAAGAAGTTGTAGTTTAAAATGAATTCCAAAACATGAAACATAATCAACCCCGAAATTGGAGTCAAACCTACGTTCCAAATACCAGAAAACCTGATTCGAATGTTTAGTATTCTAAGATTCATCTTGAACATGTAATCACTTATAAAGAGAGAATATAAACAAGTTATGAGTCACATATATCCTTCTTAATTTAAATAAAAAAGACCAAATTGTAAATGGTCAATCTTTACATTGTAAAGTTTGGTGATAAACAGTTTCATACTGAGAAGACAGAAAGACAGTCGCTTTATCATTTACTGATTAGAAAGAAGTCCAATCAGACGTAACGCTTCAGTAAATTAATTCTTCGCCACCTCGATTATTTTCTTGAATAACTATGCACTGACTGTGTACTTTATCTTTGAAACAACCGAAGCAGAGAAACGATATGTGCACGTCGTCTGTGACTACTTTATCACTGCTCTTCAGCGAGGAATGTCCTAGATTAAATTCCATTGCTCTTTTTGCTCGAATAAGCATTCTCACATACCGACGCTGATTCATTTGGGAACACAAATTTAATTCCTCTTCTAGTTAGCTATTTATGTTCTAATCTAAATGAGTTCGCTATCATTTCTTTTCATAGATTTTTTTTGTGTTCTTAAATTAAGAACCTCATTAGTAATTAATGAAAAAGACAATACAAAACTTATATTTAAATTAAATATTTTAACTAACAAGATCAAATAAATATTGTAATTAGATTTTTGTATAAAATATTATTACAAATTTTGATTTGGCAAAATAATTTATGTTTATTGACAGTAAATTAACTTTATGCTAATTTAAAGAAAATACAAATGTTTTTCATCTTATATTAACCTAGATACATCTAATGTACTATTATACTACTAATGTAATATTATACAACTAGCCCATAGTTCCAGTTTTTATGTATATATACTGACGTTAGCTACTTTTATGTACAATTTTAATAAAAAAAATGTTTTTAATTATTTATAATGTAAAACCTCTAATACTTTATTTTATGAATAGAACAAGCTTACATTGCTTTTGATAGTTGAATTAATTTAGAGGATTGTATCAAAATAAGAAACTCAATATTTTAACAACACACAAATAAAAATAAATATTCCAAAACTTACTACTTGACATATATCATCTCTAAAAAGATGGACATGCGTATCGTAGACATTGGTATTATAATTAACAGACACATTATAAATAAGTTATCAATTATGTGACTTATATACATCAAATTAAGAGTAATTATAATAACAAAGTTTTTTTTCTATTTTATTGTATAACATCTCTTAATTTTGTTTCGATGATACAAAGAAACATTTATCAGAATGTCAAAATATGTTCAGCCTTAAATATTAGTATGTAAATTCAGCTGAACTGCCAGCAATAAGATACGTGATAAATAGTACTACATAATTACTAGATTTTGCTTACATTCTAAAATACCGAATTTGTTTTCTACTGTACATATTATTATATATTCCCTGTCAACTATTTTACTCTACACTTGAAAGATAATTTACTTTGTTCTACAAGTTAAGCCCCACTAAAATACAGTATTTACTAAAAAATAATTTGCTGAATTCAAAACCAATAAAACATTTTGGTTTATAGTATATGAAATTATATATTTTTTTGTTCTTATTGGTAAAAAATTAGTAGTGTGAAAAATATCCTTAATTTAATAACTTATCTGTTTTTACAGTGAAATTTATGACACCACGAAGTGAATGTCTAACAAATGAAGATTGGTGTAAAATATTAAAATGACCGACGTTTGAATTCAGGTATTTTTAATGAATGCTATACAGTATTTATGACACACAAAGGTGAAAACCCAGAAAACTTCATATACAAAAATGTATATACAAATAGAAAGGTCATTATTCAG
>JAPDSC010160281.1:137552-169749 GCA_026290005.1 Latrodectus geometricus
GAATGATTTGTAATCATACTGTATTATACATTTGAATCCAAAGATTAAGATAAAAAATGTTGTTTCGTATTAGATTTAAAAATTGAGCTGAGCATTCTTTTATTTCTAATCATGTCTCATGTCTAATATTTAAGTACATCTACATAAAAAGAAGAAAGTTGTTCTTAAAAAAGTTTTAATTAAATGCTACAAAGAAATTTAAAGACGTTCAGACACAAGATTTGCAACATAAAAATCTAAATTTCAGAAAAATGCCTTTTTTCAAGAAAAAAATACACTTAAGGTTTACGTGGAAAATTGCATAGAAAAGTAATTTCTAACAGTAAATGTATCTATTCGGAATTGAAATTAATCGGTAGTATCAACTTCCATGTTTCATATTAAATTGTCATATAATGAAATGTGAAGCCAAGACTGGACATGAATTTACTTTTGCTTTGCCTCATATGAGTCCATAAAAGTTTGTCAAAGCATCTATTTATCTGCCAAGATAATACTTAAAATTTTTCTGTCATATTAGATTCCGAAACTGAACTGGCCATTTTTTTAACTCTAATCTTTGACTATCAAGACAGTCTTCCAACTCTATGAAATTGAAATTTGCCCTCTTTTAGGATGCAGTTATTACCAATAACAATAATCAACGAGCAAACATATGGATCCGAGAAACTAGTCACAATTCCTTCATAGAACAAATATAGTTCATTGTGACTGGTAAGAGTAATCCCTATAAAAGCCAGGATTCAATCACTTCTGTAACTTTGCCTTTAGAATGCTGGATTCGTTACATCTGGTAACTTATTAAACTATTGTTTTCGGACTGATATGGCCAGAAAATGGTCTTCAGTTAGTGTTGTAATTTGTGAACTTGAATTATCAAAACCATTACCACCAGATTTTAAATAAAGGATACTTTCGAGATTGTTTATCTAAACTCATGTACTTTTGAAATTAAAATTAATTTATAACAGTTTTACTGTGAACGCTTGCAGTGTATTTAAACACGTTTCATATAGTGAAATCAGCATGAGATGCTAGGGTCTTCTTAATGCACATAAATAATGTAAAATTGTTTCACAAAATACAAATTAAAGGCTAATAAAATATGTAATGTATATTCTTATTGCATCACTACAATTAAAAGAAATATCAAATGGGTTTTAAGAAATCTATATATTTTTCACATATTCATATCAACAAGCACTTGTAGTCGTTTCCTTCATTACGTTAAAGATTTTATGAAAGAATTATAAAGAAACCTAATATGAAACTGCTTCAAAAAGTAAATGTTTTCAAGTATTATATGCAATACAAACAACTGCCTCCCTAAAAGTATAAAATATTACAAAATACTCTAGAAAACATGTACTTAGGATTTCAAAGTATTTGAAATAAATAATCATATATTTGTTCGCAAAATCATTTAATATAAAAAAATCATCGCAAAATCAACAATATAACACCAAAAATAACATTAAAAATTGTATCTGAACATAAACTCACAATCTGTCTGTAAACACAGTAAACAAATCAATCTGTGAATCCATGATAATATTATATGAAAATAAGAATATGTTTGATGAGGCACTTAATAAAATTTCCAGGAATAATATAAAATAAATTTTGTATGACTAAACACATATTGACAGATCTTATTTGTACAAAATTGAATGAAAATTTTATATTTATTGATATTACATTTCAAATTTCAATTTTGAAGACAAACTTTCATAACCGGGAGACTGATAGTACTTTATTCATATTTTTTAATTAATAGTATTGTTTATTTATGGTATGATTTATTTTACTAAACATTAGTATTTTAATCATCTTAAAAAAGTAATATTTTTATTATAATATCCAATTAAAGTACGAAATATTTCGTATTCAAAATAAAAATGCATTATCAATGCCGGACTACATTTTTCAAAACAATTTTATATTAGATTTTTATTGAACTTTATGATTTTCTTTACTTAAAAGCATTTTTAAGAATATAAGAAGATATTTTTCGACATGTTTTCGAAAACATATTCTGTTATTAAATAATTCTCAATAAAATTGAAATATAAATATATAAAATATCAATTATAATAAAAATCAGATAATATAAAAACAAATTTTATTAAAAAATTTGATAATGATGATGTACATTTCTGAGTATAACTGGACTTTAACACGTCCATAATATCATTGACATTTAACAATAATCTTCTTCCAAATTTTTAATAATGGGGTGTAAGTTTAATTAAAACCAATTAGCAAAAATTTTTAAGGAATTTTGATTAATTGAATGAGAACATTATTTTGATTTCACAATTAATTTTATGGTTTATCGGAAGAAAGATAATTAAAATTTTTATAAGAACTAATATAAATTAATAGTTAATATATAAATTAATAGTAAATATATAAATTTTTATATAAATTATTTAATAGTTCGTTAATTATTATACTCACGAAGTTTCTTTACAAAGTGAAAGGATCTCCTATTAAGATATTGTGCATGAAGCGAATGTAGGACAAAAATAAAAATAAATATGATGTTTTGATCAACATTTTTAAAAGTGAAAATTTTGTTTTCCTAATTATATATTTATTTTTATTGTCTAAATCAGCTTATTTACAACAAGTGCATTTTTAGGAGTTTATTTTTGCTATTTGTTTATAATTACCTATTACATCTCAATCAAAATTTCTAAATGTTTCATAATTTCGGCACATGAATTGACACTTCGCTCTGCCAATAAAGTAGAGCTGTATTTCTGTCACAAAGTTGAATGTTATGATGTTAAACAGTTAAACAGTTAAGTTATAAGTTATGATATGACTAGAATTATGTCATGATGTCAAGTGTATTATGTCATGTGTATTATGTCATGACATCATCCCCCGATCATGAGAACCAAGCCTTTCTCCATCTGGAGTTAGTGGACCTTATTTTCAGTATTTTCGCTATAATTCTATTAGTGTTGATGTATCTAAATTGGTTGATTGATTCGAAATGCCCTCAAAGACAAGCGCAGTACACATAGTAGTATAACGTGCTTAAGTAAAACATAAAGCATTAGGTACCAAAACAATTTGGACTTGTATAGCATTGTTTTGACTACTGTACAGGTATTAGTTGAGTATCAGTCATAATTTTTTCATGCCATTATATGGATTCGTGTCATTATACGAGAGTCTATTAAAGTTTTTAATGTAGATTACGATTAAACGATGAAATGAATTTCGAAGCAGCACATTCTTTTCTAAATGATCACGCATCAATAACGATGACTAATTATGCTTAATGAGGTTAAATTTTATTTATTTTATGTCATTAAGAGTTTAGATTTGTAAAGATCCAACCAGTTAAAATTTTAAGTTCTTATATCAAAATTATATAACTGTAAACGAGAAAACAACATTTTTTACATTTACTAGCGTCTCATATGGGATCTACCACAGCTTAGTAGAGAAATCATTCTTTTCGAAGTGTAAGGTATAAGCCATTGTTAAAAAACAGGAGATAGATGTTACTTTCTGGTTATATGTTATTTGGTGTGAATGTTTGAAACAATTCCAGATTTTCTTCTTGTCAATGTAATCCAATCTATTTATCTATGAAAAGTTTCCAAGCACTACCGAATAGTCAAATGCGTAACAATGGATTTTGTCTATTAAACAATTCGCTACACACTGTTAAATGGCTCTCATATTGACGTACTCTCTTTTTATAATTGCAAGGCTATAATTTCTTAAGAGTATATATTTTTAAAGATACATGAACTCCAAGTAATTTCCTTAAGAATTACATTTTCTCTACAGGAAAAAAATGTTTAAAAAAATATCAAATTTAAATTACCATTTTTCTGAAATATTTTTTGACTTTTCAAAAAGCACATCGTATATTATGAAACATTGCATACTTTATTTATAAAATATAAAAAATTCATTGAAAGAATGACAAAAAGTAAAAAATCAAAGACATTTTTAATTAAAAGTACAAAAAAATCTCCTTTAGTATTATGTGTGAAAAGATAATCTGCTAATTTAAGATTTGAACTTCGTTATAAAGCTTTTCATGGCTCAATGGGATGCAATTTTCCAGCCCTGAATTAGATTTTTATGCCAATCATAAATTAACTTAAGATTAAAAACTGGCTAAATTAAAGAAGCTATGAATAATTCAGGATAATTTTCTATGCGGTAAACTTTTCAGAGGGCTTTTTTGTATTATATATGAGATTATTATTCTTTAAGTACACCTTATTTAAATTAAAATTTTGAATAGAGGAAGAATAAGTTATGCAACAGAAATAAAAATTTAATTGTAAGTATATAAAAGTTAATCTTCAAGTTTTAGTATTATTTCTTATAAAAAAGAATTTATCTTGAAGTCCTTTTTCTGTATATGCTTCTCAGTTAATACTATTTTAAATTATATATTCTTAAAAAGAAATTTTAAGAATGTATATTATGTACTAGATCAATATTAATGTACTAGAGTAATTAACATTGGCCACTAAATGTTTTACTCAGTTTGCCTTGAATAAAGACATCAAGAGAAGTTTATATATCAAATGATAATAAAATCAACTTATAAATGAAGGATAAGTATAGTTGAAAGCAGATGAATCGGTGTTTCAATCTTATTTTGAAAAGATAATTTAGACATAATGACAACAGAAATGTATACTGCAAATTTTCTTTTCTTTTATTTCTATATTACAGATCATGTGTACAATGCCCACCATTTGAAAAATACTCGTGTATTGTTAAATAGCATAAGAGGATTAACAATGCAAGAGCAGAATATCAAGTGCAACTTACACAGTACCCAGCATGTCCTAAAAACAAAATCCCGATCTTTGTAGGGGAAAATTCCGGATACAATCCTACATATTGCTGAACAATAAGAGATGGGTTTTATTTTTAAGCTTTCTAATGTCAATGAAAATCATATTTGTCAAGGTTAGTGTTAGAGAGTATGCTAATTTTTTTGCAGGAAGCTTTCCTGTTAGTCATGTAAACACCGAGCATTGTCTTTGAAAAATCTTCCTGGAAAACAATACGGTGGGGATGATCAAATGCCTTTACGTGACCTGCAACTGTTAAAATGATATTTAAACTAAACACTACACTAAACTGTTTCACTAAATGAACCTCAATCAATGAAATAGCAACAGAATTACAGGTTGAGTGTAGGGTATAAAAGTTGGAAACATAGAATTCCATGACAGAGGAACATATTCTTTGTTACTCTTTTAGAGGTTAAATCTAGGTATATTCATTAACATCAATAATTACATTTTCAACATTTTTTACCTATGGTTACTTTTTCTTAATCTATTATATTTATCGTAAGACATAGGTCAAATTAGATTACTGAATTAAATTTCATGACACATATTTCTGGCTATTGAAAATACTCAAAACAATTAATCAATTCATTCTTTTGAACGAATATTAGATGACCTGGTTAAATCTGAACTTATACCTCTCAACACTACTCAAACGAAGAATATTTCGACACCATATGGTTATAACAATTTAAGGCTGTTATGAAATGTTTTAATATCCATTGCGTAAGTTACTTCCGGAATGACTTTTTATAGAAAGTTGGTTGTATTCATGTATTATAAAGAAGAAAACCCGGTAAACTTCTATATATCAATCATGACAGATATTGATATAGTGTTAGAAAAACATCTTTTTTCCAAAAGTGTCTGCGCTTAAACTTGGAAGCATTCTCTTTAATAACAACAGTAATATATTACTAAGGCATGCAGATCTCAAGCAGAAGTACAATGGGCCCTGAAAATTTTATGACAAGCACGGGATTTCTGAGAAAAATGGTGTTAGGCTGGGCCAACTGTAGAATCTGCTACCTACCCACGAGAACAATGCCTTCCCCACCACGCCACCACAATTCTAATGTGGGACAAGTTTTATGACTGATTTTCACAGTGATAACATTCGTTGATTAACTTAATAATGCATTTTTACTAATGCAGCTTTTCTTCCTGTAATTATTGTAAACATCAAAATAGTAGCAGAGCTTGTAAAGGATGTAACTCTATCACAGCTATTGGTTTACAAATCAAATAAAAGCTGACAGCCAATCAAATATCATGCAACATTTTTTAAATTCTTAAAATATGTTAGTTTCTGTATGATTTATATAATAAATTTAAAGAAATTCTCAATTTGCCCCCTTCTTGTCATATTTCTAAAACAAACCAAAGAATGAATATTAAACTCTAATAGCATTTTATGGCCTTAACTCTCTAAAGATAATCAACGACTGATTAAATACGAGATGTACACTACTGGCCATTAAAATTGCTACCCCAGGAAGAAATGCAGATAAGAAAATGATATTTATTGGGCAAATATATTATACTAAAAATAACAAGTGATTAAATTTTAAAAAAATGTGGCTGGATAGATCCTGAGAAATTAGTACCCAGAACAACCACCTCTGGCAGTAATAACAGCAGTTATACGCCTGAGCATTGAGTCAAACTGAGATTGGATTGCATGTACAGGTACAGATGCCCATGCAGCTTCAACACGATGCCACAGTTCATCAACCGTTGTGACTGGCGTTTGGTGACGAGCCAGTCGCTCGGCAACCATTGACCAAACGTTTTCTATGGGTGAAAGATCTGGAGAACGTGCTGACCAGGACAACAGCCGAACATGTTCCGTATCAAGGAAGGTCCGTACAATACCGGCAACATGCGATCAGGCATTATCCTGCTGAAACGTAGGGTTTCGCAGGATAATGCCCGATCCACGGGTCGTAACACACCAGAAATGTAACGTGCACTGTTCAAAGCACCGTCAATGCGAACAAGAGGTGATCGAGACTTGTATCCAATGGCACCCCATACCATCACGACAGGTGATGGGCCAGTATGACGATGACGAATGCACGCTGCCAGTGTGCGTTCACCATGATGCCGCCAAACACGGATGAGACCATCAAGATGCTGTACACAGAACCTGAATTCATATGAAAAGATAACGTCTCGCCCTTCGTGTGCCCAGGTTCGTCGTTGATCACACCATTGAAGGCGCTTTTGTCTTGTCTTGACTCACGGCTCGTGACGTGCTTCCACGATCCATTACGACCATGCGGATAATATGCCTGTCTTCTCGGCTACTAGTGATAGGTGGCCGTTGAGATCCCGCATGGCTCTCTGTATTACCGTCCTGAATCCGACGATTCAATATTCTGCTAACCGTCATTGGATCTCGTCCGACGCGAGCAGTAATACTGCGATAAGATAAACCGCAATCCCGGTACGCTACAATTCAACCTTTATCAAAATCAGAAACGTGCTGGTACGCATTTCTCCTTCTTACACGAGGCATCACAACAACTTTTCACCAGGCAACAACGTTCAAATGCAATTTGTGTATGAGGAACCGGCTGAACAATTTCCTCATTTAAACACAATGTAAATGTCGCTACTGGCACCTGCTTTGTCTGAATGCACTGAAAAGCTAATCATTTGCATATCACAGCACCTTCTTCCTTTCGTATAAATTTCACGTCTGTAGCATGTCGCCTTCTTGGTGTAGCAATTTTAATGGCCAGTAGTGTATTTCTTCTAATCTCAATAGATGTAAAAACACAAGAAATTCAACAATCAATTCCACCCAATTCCATATTGCATAAAAAGACATTTTTTTATAAGCAACGTTAAAATAAATTATCAACAACGTAATAGCTTTTGAATCAATTGAAGGTCAAATTTTCTCCAACTTAATCACATTAAAGTAGTCACTGCCAATAAATAAATTTTTGAATATCCGAAAAAATTGTAATTAATCAAAAGAGTCATTTAAAAAATTTTTGCGGCTTTGTATTTTATTTTGAAGACACAAAATTCGGAAATCTTGCATTCGAATATTAGAAAACACAAATAAAAAAATATATACAAGAAGAACATCACATGAAGGAAATTAGAATTAAAAAGGAAATTCGCATTAAAAAAATTATCACACACTCAATATTTACAACCTCTATCTATTTTTAAAGTTTTACTTAAAATAGATAGAAATTGTAATATATTTTGAAATAATTTAGCTTTACAGTTGCAGCCAGTTGAAGTATAATACATATCATCTCTTCAGTGACAAATGATATTCCTAAACTTATCTGTAGATTCCAAATGTTTAAAAGAAGAAATATTTAATATCACATGAATAAAAAAACGATATATGGGGCGAAAAAATAGCCCAGCTCTTTTTAAGACGATTTATCGCTTTCAAAATGCCAAAAAGTGTATGGTACAATTAATCAAAAAGCCGAAACTCTAAAAAAATATTTTTGTTTGATATTTTGTTTCCAAAGCAAAAAAATAAGAATTTATTCCTCCAAAAAATGTAAAAAAAACAACCAAATATCAAAAAATACAGAAAGATAATTGAATAAAAAAGATTTATGTAGGAAGACAACTGAATAAATGTCAAGCTTGCAGTATTTATTGCTCTTCTTCTTCCAACAATTCCAAAAAATATCGCTGACTTTCGGAATAAGAATTTTCTTTTAATTCTAAGCCTAAGAACGGTGATTCACAGATATGAATAGGGTTTCAACTAGATAATACAGAATAAAAAAAGAAAGGCTTAAAATCATTTCATACCAACAAAACAAGATCTACTGTAAGAAAACTAAACCAATTCTTTTGAGTTTAACTATTGCTTTAGAATGGAGAAAAAAATACGTTAAAGTCACATGACAGGAATTATTTTTGTGACATATTTTAGAGAATACTCGTTTAATAAAGTAGTTTATTTTGTGTTTAATAATTCACAAAATAATTAAAATCAATTTAAATAAATAACTTTTATGTTTAGATAGATTAAGATAATTTGAAAATCTTTGTAGTTGTACTCATTTCATGGAGAACCGGAAGACAGTTATTTATTCCAAATCTATTATATATGTACATGACAACTGTTTCTCTTGTAATCTTGATCTAAACATTACTAATGCTTGGTAACTCAAGGACCAGAGCCAAAGAGAAGAAAAATTTGGTTACACAACTTTTCCCAATCAGTAAACAATATCCTTTAAAATCCCCAAGACAAAATGTCCAGAAGAGGTAATCTAGTTATCAAAGAAATAAATCCTAATACTTCTCTCTGCAAAATCATCAAAACAGAAGCTGAAAAACAGGTACACAAATTAGATATCAAAATTAACTACAATCAATAACATGAGTTGAGGATATTTATATATGAAAAGCTTTTCTAATGGGAAAGGGAACCAGCTTTTGAAACTTTTACAATTTCAAAAGTAAGACATATTTATGGGATATTATTATGAATAAATGTCTTATATATATTTTCTGTGTGTAACAATAAAATTAGTACTGAATAAATGAGTTAAATATTATAGAATATGAATTAAAAAGATAGATGATAAATTTTGAATATAATTTTTTATCTGGATATTTATGCATGTAAGAATTTTAAATGAATACATAAATGTATGTATTGTTTATAATTATAAATTCATTCAAAATAATACTTTAATTGGAAATGTATCTTAAAATTTTTGAAATATGTGTTTCACTTTTGCAATAATGGTCAAAAGATAAACGTTGATTCTATTTTTTAAAGTTAATATTATTTTAACAATAAAATCAGTGAAAATATTCTATTATTACTTTTTAATAAATGTTAAAATAACATATTAGTAAAGGAAAATTGGATCCTTCCCATATCTTAAACACTATATTAATTAATAAATTTTAAATTTCTGAGTTAATAATTATAAAATGTAGCTTTTCAATATATACATCTAATAGTAATCCCTTAAATTAATTTTTCAAAATATAAAAGGCTTAATTTTTTTAATCTAAGTCTTAGTATATTTTTATTAAGATCGGAATTTTAAAAAATATATTTTAAATAAGATCAGAACAAGTTACCTTTATATTTTTGTCTGTAACTTGAAAGCATCCCTTAGAAAATGTTCTGAAAGGAAGATAAGTATCTGTTACAGAGAAAGAGCCATTCTGTGTTACAACTTGATAAGTTTGGAGAATCGTTGATTTTCAGAAAAATTATAAATCTTTCAATTAAAATTCTAATGAAAATAAAAATTTAAGTATATTTTAGTTTCCTGGAAAGCTGTGTATAGAACTCTCTATATTCAGTCTATGTGCAAAGTTAAAAATAATGAAGCTAAATTAGGTTCTTTATATTGTATGGGTTGTACAAGGAGTTGGAGCTCCTTATATTGAACAACCTAATAGAAATTTGTTGTAAGCGTATTTCAACATCTATAACATACTTTTGCCTCGCAAGAGAAATTTGCATAGAAAATAGACTGCTTTCAAACGTATCAAAGTAGAAAACCTGGAATTCTTAAAACATACCCAAACAAACGTATTTGCTAAATTTATTACATCAGTCTTCTGCTTGTCAACAGTGAGTCCGTGAGTTTTCACTTAATCAGGCTAGTAACCCATGATCAGTAGCTATATATATATATCATTATTAAGATGTAATTTGGCAGATAGCAATACAAAACATGAGCTAATAATTCCTTTAAAAATATTACAAGAGGCAATCGATAGATGGTTGTGTTTTAAAAAATCATCCAACAAGTATTTAAATTCCATTAACATTAATTATTGTTATGTCATGATTTTTCCTATATTATTTATTTGTGAAACAAAGTATTTTACAATGAAACACAACAAGTTATATTAATTCTACAAACATACTTAATAAAACAATATTTCAAATAGGGAAATGTTCCAAGCTGCTTTCACAAGATTCGCTTAGTTAAAATTCACCAGAACCAAAAATCCCAATAAGTAGTTCAGAAGAGCAAAAAACGTCTCTAGTCAAGTAAATATTAATCTCTTTTGGTTTATGAAAATTCCTATAGCTCAAAACTACTGCCGCACGGTACTGAGATGCTTTTAACTGCATAATGGAAGCTCTTTTGTAGTCGCAATTTTGTGATCAAAAACCTTATCTATCAGACCCGATACTATATTACAGTAATGGAACAGGTTTCAAATCTTTCTGGAATATGCTATTTTTACTTGATGACAGACAATACAGCATATCATGCTATAGCATTAACCAAAGGCAAAAGAAAAGAACTGGAAGTTTGTTATAAATATTTAATACGATATATGTGTATTTAACAATGATATTTATCACTAGATCATTTTAGATTTGTCTTGTGAAACGCTATTTTTAATTTGTAAAAATTAATAAATCAAGCGATTTTGATAGGAAACCGCTTGATTCGAGACAATATTTTACTAAGATTCAATTAAATATTAATTACATATGAAACCAATTTTCTTAAAACTGCTGTATTTTATAATAAAACTTTTGCTAATAATTGATTATTCCCAACTAACTTTAACTGTAATTACATAAATATGATAGAAATAATTTTTCTTGTTATACCTCGGCAAAGTATTTTAATTTATTTGACTATAACAAGGCACTGGAGAATTCATAAATTTCTGTAAGACAAAAAATTTGGAACTTTGAAATTAATGAGTGCTTTTTCTGAAATTTAATTAAATTTTTTACAATTGTATATGTTGCACACATTGCCATAAATCTACTCATTTTTCTATTTTCCTGCATTTTCAAGAGAATAAATAGACTATCATAAAAATGGAACAATAAATAAAATGGAATATCTGAAAAATCGGGTTGATGATTAATTACAGGCTTTTATTTCAAACATTGTGTAATGTATTGTTTAGCTCAAAAAAAGCTTATTTGGTATTTCCCACGTCAGATAAAATTTTATAGAGGAGATATTAAGCCTTTCTTTGTTTTGAACTGTCAAAGAGAACTTGGGGACATGTTTCCTTCTCTGTAGATAACGTATTTTATTTTGGTTTTGTTCCTGGCTTGTTTCTTTTTGTCCTTTGTAAAAGGGAAAAAAAACTATTTGAAATATCATGCTTAATTTTTTCGAAGATTCGATAAAATTTTTAAAAATAGAGAGATAAGTTAAAGCTGGGTCTTCATTATGTTAAATATTAAACACAATTTTTAATTTGATCATATTATGACTAAAAATTGTATTACCAACTTTAAGTATAAGCATAATTTATTGCTCTACTAGAAGCAAAACTGAATTGTTTTATATAAAATATAAACTTAAAGATTTTCATAACAGTTTTCAACATTTTATAGTCAGAAAACAATTTTAAATCAAAATACTCTATTGAAAATTTTTAGAACATGTATATTTTTATTTAAACGCGAAAATATTTTATTACTTTTTTCTGTGTATAATTAATAAAATAATATTGCTAGTAGTATTCTAACAGTAGTATAGTAAATTACTCTGATAATAGTCTAATAAATTAAACAATTGCAGAACTATTGATCATTTAGATAAATAGATATTGCTTTTCAAAAAGATAACATTCATTGATTGATAAATTAATTAAAAAACTATTAAATCATAAATTATTGATTGTCAAATATTAAAATCTTTATTGTTTGAAGTATTAAAAACAGTATTATTGCGCAAGATATCATTTTTATCATTCTTAAATATTTATTAGTTTTGATAAATGGAGTCTATAAGTAATTTTGATAAAAGTCGAAACTTATTTAGCTATCAATTAATATAATTCCTTTATAATTTATAATAAAGAGAATACGTTCGATTCAATTTTCTTAAAAGGACATCCAATAAAAACTTAAATAAGCAAAATGCAATCTACTTTACAAACTATTATAAAAACAAAATCCTACTTTAAGGTAAAGCAATATACTGTGTTCTGTAATAATCTATGTAAGTAAAATCTATGAATTATATTTAATTCCAGTTTTGATTCCTGTAATAAATTTTACAGGAAATTCAAGTTATAGGTTCTTACGAAATATTTGAAATATCTGCACAATAGATTAATATTGCTTGATAGATTGCAATGTTTAAAATGAATGAAATATTTATTTATTATTGTATAGAAACTTTTCTTTATTATTGTGAATAACGAAAAAATTGCATCATATTTTTTATACAAGAATAGGAAATATTTACGATGGTATGGGTGTCACGTGCTTATCATGAAATATCAAAAATGCCATTTTAAAAATAAAAATAAAATAGTAACCAAGAAAAATTAATAAAACATATTTATTCTGATAGCCTTTTTAGCATTTACAAGAAACACCTGTCAAGAAAATCCTTTAATAGAATTTTTTTTACTTAAATTCTAACGATATCTTGAAGAATTTTTCATTCTGAGATACACGTTCTTTCATGTTCTGATGTAAAAATGACAACCGACATAAAAGTTCAGAATTATTCGTCACTCCCAGAATGTCAGAAAAGTCTGACACTCTTATTATCAAAAATGTCGAAGAATTTCCCCAGCTTCATCGCTTGGAAACTGTTTTCGAAAATTTTTCTAACTGAATTCAGTATTTTAAGGAAAGTCTAGATAATATTTGCACCATTAATGCACGAAAAATACATCTGCTTTTCAGGAAATTCATTAATGCATGGCATTTAAGAAAAATAGTGTAAGTTTAGAACTCATGTGGTTGTAACGTGTTTTCTGAATTTAGAATACTTCACGGAATAAGGTATTTTCCAAAATTAATAATTAATAACAGACAAGTTTAAAACAATGTATTATAAAAAGAAATTCCTTTTCTCATACTTTTTAAGCATTACTTTCAACTTATGAAGCATTTAATAATAAAATGAGCTTACATTTTTTAAAAAAGTCACCAGATCCAATCTTATAATTTAATAAAAATTATGTAATGTTAAAATATTTTGCTTTGTATTTCATACATTTCCAAATGTATAACACAGCCGAGAAAATTCTAGAAAATAATAAAATTCAAAAGATAATAAATGATAATTCAAATATCATTTATTATCTGTTGAACAGATAATAAATCATGATAAAAATTCAACAGATATATAAATGAGAATGTTATGAACTAATGGTAATTTCATAAACAAAGTGAATGATGTCATTTGATAGGAGAAATGAGTGTTCATTACTGGTTACATTACTAGTTACTATATTGTTTTTCCGAAGGTTTCATTTGTATAATTACAAATAAAAGATTTTGATGGAAGATTATTTAAATATGTAAATATCATTAATGAGTATCGAAGAATAACAACAATGTCTTTTAATAATTTTCTAACCCTAGGAAATTCGAGACTTAATTCTAAATAAATATCGAAACTTAACTTTTGTAAAGTATGTAATTATAATGCATATATAAATTAAATCGTAGTTAATTTAAATAAGTAATATAGATGCACTCCATTTAACAGAAAGACAAATAATACTAAAACAATTTTATAAATTACAAGTAGGATATTCGAATCCAATTCTAGGAAAATAGTGCAGACGTTTAATATTTGTATAACTTAGTTTATATCGTAATGTAAACATTAAAATTTAGTTAACCTTATAATAACCCTAAAGATATATTCCTGTATATACACAGAGAGTATAATCAAGCAATACTATTTCAAAGCTATATATAGACGAAAGTATACTGCACATGTAAAAGTTACAATATTTTGGGAAGAGCATATTGAAGAGAAAAGAATCTGTTTAGCGAATAAAAAAAAAGGTTCAAACTCTTACTTTCAAAGGGTGATATTTTTTACAATTGAGCATACATTTATGACAGTTTGAAAATTGTCTTGCAGCAAAACATGTGAAACATAACGCTCATTATTTTTTGTTGTCACCTGGAATTGCAAGATAGACTATTTCATAAATAATAACAGATAATTGTGGGAAATATTACGAACGTATCGCTAAATGTTGTTTTTAAAATCCAGAGAAGTTTTGGATTATTACAATTTCCGAGATGTAACAAATACCCATAAGATTAAAACTCGCATGGATTGAGATCTGGAGGTTGAGAAGGTCACAAATCATGAAAGCATGTTCTACTCTGACAAGGTTTTTGATTTTTGATATGTCAAACTTATCATAAAGGTTAATCTGTAAAAAATTTTTATCCTGCATAAAAATTATGTATGATAGACTATAGCATGTTAAAAGATCAACATTTTTTTTTGTATAATAACGGTGCATAAAGCTGGGGTAGATTGAGTATGTTACTGGACCTCTGTACTTATTAACATCAACATGAAATACGATCCGAGAGTAAAAAGGCAGAAAAACCACACTGTTACATTTAGTGATTTTCTTGTTTCCAAATTCGGCAATTATGTAATATATTCTCATAAACACCCAAATAAAAGTGTCATTATTTGCTCATATTGTATTTCAAAAATCCATTTTGAAATAACCTCACAGTAGGCAAAAACTGAAGATAAATTGGTTTTCGAAATCGTGGGAAAGCAGCTGCTGTATAATTTGAAGCTTGGCAGGAAATAACGGAAAATATTCGGCATGATCATCTCGACGGTTGAACAGGTCACAGCCAACTCTTCTGCCTCATTACTAGCACTAATACTAGCATGTACGTTGTTCTCTTCCATCTGAAATGCAATACTTACTATTACTTCTCCTAAAACAGGTTTTCTTCCTCTTTCAGAAAGAAAGGAATACACTACGAACCAGTTTTTCCAATTTGGTTGATATTAATCGAAAATGTTTGACAAGTCAATGGACCTTTTCATCATACGAAATCATTTTGTAGTAGCTACTTAACATTTATTTTGGATTATTATTTTTGTGAAACAACTTCATTAACTGAGCTTGATCAAATAAATATAGTGTCATTCTAATTATTAATAACAAGCGGATTAAAATCAAAATCACTACAAAATATAATTGTAATAATTGCTGGATAACACATACAAAAATTTAGATTTTGTTCATTTTTTGCAATTGCTGGCACATTTAAAGATAAACTTCTAAAGGGAATATAATTGCATCCACTAAAAGATACTTTGCTGATTGAATATTTTGTTTTTATCATGTTAAAAATGAAAAACATTACTTTTTTTACATTTCAGTTGATTACCATGACTTGGAGAATAATAGATAGTAATGTATTTGATTTTAAGAGTTTTAATTAGATTTTACAGATTATTTCAGAGACTGTGTAACAGAATGATGAAACCTTATTCTGTTATTGGCTATGATGGATACAAGAATAATGAAATCTAAATAAAAATGCAACTGTAAATATGTAATTAATTAAAATAAATAAATGCCAAATTCCTAAATATATTTATTCACTCAAAAATAATCTCAAAGATATTTTAAGCAAAATTTTATAATTTTTTGAAGTATAACTTTGTCTGTCCGTAAATAACTTCAAAACAGGA
The DNA here is from genome assembly GCA_026290005.1 of Latrodectus geometricus. Classification (NCBI taxonomy): domain Eukaryota; kingdom Metazoa; phylum Arthropoda; class Arachnida; order Araneae; family Theridiidae; genus Latrodectus; species Latrodectus geometricus. The sequence continues at coordinate 153,844 of JAPDSC010160281.1, forward strand.
TTACTTCGGGAAAAAAAACTGGATTTAAAGACAACTGTACAATATAATTTCATTTTACATTTAGCTGAATGCAATTTAAAATGTCATTCCTAATATATTCTATAGCATATACAAATTTATCATAGATACAATATATTTATATTCAACTTTTCTGAACATATATATATAAATAGTGAGAGAAAGGGAGAATTGTTTTTCCTATTTGTTACCTTGAAATTCTCTTTTCTCACAAGATTAATTCGACTAAGATATACCATTTAAAAAGTGCACCAAAATATTTTTTATGAACACCCACACCCAAGATGGGAGTTAAACTCACAAACTGTTGATTTGAATGCGAGAGCAATAAGCATTCCCCTGCGAGCTCAACAGCAGTACAGAGATAAATTTAATTAAAAGTACAATCGCCCTATTTTATTCTCCTTATACCGCAAATTTTAGGTTGTTTCTTTTAGTGTAACAAAATTAAAGACAAATTTTTTTTAGATATTATCAATTAAATGTATTTAAAAGATTCGGGAAAAAGTATTTGTTTTAAACTACGTTCATTATTGCTCTGTAAGAAATAAGCAAGAAAGATTTTTGCGTTACAGTGTGAGTTTTTTTAATTGAATATTTTTGTGAACATGTGAAAAAATATATAAAACAGGGTATTTAATATGTTTAATGAATGTGTCCGAAAAAATCTTCGGCCAATGAAGTTTGATTTTCTTTAATAAATAATGCATAAATTTATAAATAATGAATTCAGTAAGTTGTTAAGTACAATAACTAATACGTATACATTTTTTTAAGTAAAAATTTAAATAATATGTAAATTATTTGTAGTAAAAATTAAACAAAATTTCTGAAAAACAAGTAATTAACTTACTTGATTTTTAATTTTTGTTTTTAGTAATAAAAACAAACAATACATACGGAATTACTTGTTTAAAAAGTAATACATAAAAATTTAAACTATTCCTACTTAGATTAACAAAGAAAAATTTTATTTTAGTTACTTTTCATTGAATTTTACATTGTTTGTTTTGTGAAACATGGTTCGATATCAATTTGTTTGTTTAGTTTATAACATCGATTATTTTTATGCTTCGATGATATTCGATCCAAAAACATGAAAATTTTACACCGACGCTCTACAAACTTTGTTTTTGCAATACAAATTTTTCTTTTCACCATATTATATAAAAGTCCTTTATATATAATTTCCATTCATGATTTTTAAATTAAAAAAAATTCTCACACACATATACACATTTTTCGTCTTGCTCACTGGTTTATTTCAATACAACAAAATTGAATTTTTAAATTAAATAATGAACTCATTCACAAAATAACAAAAATGAAATTAAAAAATGTAAAAATTGTAAGGATAAAGAAAATATTAATGCCAACAGATGGTACTGCTTTACAATAGTGTATTTTTGTCCCATATAAAATTAAACTTAAGTAATTAAATTCAATTATTGAATTAATACATTTGAAAAAATATTGTATTATTATTAATTATTATCTACAACATGATTAAGAAATGTATTTGAAATCGAGAGTATTTTATTAATAATTGAAAATTTGAACAAGTTATATACATAGAGAGAGAGAGTGTGTGTGAATTAATAGTATGAATTGAATAATGAGACGTGAAAATTAAAGGATTAGTTAAAGTTAAATGGCATTTTTATTGAGATTTTATAAGGAAATATATGTATTCAAAAAGCAACACAGTAAAAGTGACAATTTATACCCGATATTACATTAGAAATAAAAAAAATATCTCGATAGCTTTATAACCAGAGAATTGTGAAAATATGATTATAGTTATTCATACACTGATAAAAACTACTACTTACATATGACAACGAACAGATTTATGATTCCTACTTACTTCAAAACAAATCATTTTTCGTGAAAAAGAAAGAAAGACTATTAACTTTTTCGAAAGCAAATCAGGAAGAATGGAATTTAATAACTAGGCAGAATCCAGAATCCCGGTATCATGAAAATAAATATGTAACCATTCCCATGAGATTGCTTCAAATGTTCAACATTCAAAATGGAAATTAAGATGAATGGTAAAGGAAAGATTAGAATGGAATAAATCTAATGTAACAAGTCATCCATCATTGTTTGGTTTAATAGCATTCAAAGTATTTTTAAAAGATTCGTGTATTTTCTTCTATTATTTCAAGTTTAATGAATGAACATATTTTTATTTTTAATAATATTAAAGTTCTTTGAAATTTTTAATGAAATAAATTAAATTTACCATATTAGGATATTTTGGCTATATTATAAGTAAGACATTTACTTTATTAATATGATTAAATATATTATAATTATTTGTAAAATAAATAAATTTTTAACAATAATAATAATATATACTAAATTTAAATTTGTAATTGTTAAAATTATTTAGCATGTATTCTGCCAAAACATGAACATTAGTTACAGAAATTATTAATAGCCATCAACTATAATAAATTTATTTTACTAAATTCATTTGTGATATATAATTTTTCATAAGAAAACTACAAGTTTTTATATTATTATCATCAAAAATTTACTACTAATAATAATTTTTGTTAACAATTGGTAAATTCTTGCAATCAAATACTTGATTTCTTTTTAAAATTTAATCTAAAGAGAGAAAGAGAGAGAGAGATAGACAGAGAATCATCTTAAAAATCCCTATCTAAAAATATGCAGCCTTATTATGCATTCTATATTACATCACTACAATGCTACATTATTTACAAATTACAATATTTTTATTAAATCTTGTAATCTTGTTCTCCATATTTTATTATTTTCTGTTCCCAATTTTTAATTTTATTATTCCCTATTTTCATATATTATCTATTTTATTATTCCATATTTTCTTAATTCACAAAATTTCACTTTGAAATTTCAAAAAAATTGAAAATAAAATATATAAAAAACGAAAACGCAATTTTTTTTTATTTTTAAGAATGGTGAATTTTAAACATTCCTGATTGAGAAATTTTAAACCTGATTAAAAATAAAAATAATAATAAAATCTTAGAGAATATTTTATTAAATTCTGATGCCAAAGTTTTTCAAATAAATAAAAAAACGACACGAATGTTAAATTGCTTTAAAAATTCTGAGAAACATCAAATGCAATTTTACATTACAAGTTCATACATTGCAATTTTATGCATAGATACCAAATGCATTTGATAAATGATGGTAGAAAACTTTCCTTACAAGAAAGTTGTAACGATCACTATTATGAAAATTTTGTGAAACGGAGAAAATAAAAAGCTTTCGTACAGAATAGTGAAAAGTCGTTAAATCCAATTCATGCGAATAACGATAGAAAGTGCAAAATTCATCAATTGCCACCTAAGATGGAAATTTTTATTGCAGACAACTGTCATTGCACTCACTGAACCTTACTTTCACGGCTGAAAGCTCATGTAAAAGCTAGAAAAGAAATAAAAAGATCCTCAACCTGAGTTCTAAAAGATATAAGAGTATAAAGGTTTTTTCCATCTTCTATTCAATACTTATCGTTTTCTGCTATCATCTTTTCTATTCCTTTGTTTTTGGTACGAGAAAGACATCATTACTTTCAATTCAGAATTCCATTTTTTTAAAAGTTTGGTAGTTTGTTTATTGAATTTTCTACCTTTAATTTTTGGAATTCATTTATTTATTTTGATGATTCCCATGTTGTATAATAATTCATTTAGAATAAATCGAAAAAAAATGTGATTGTAAATAATATTTCAAAGAAAATGGTAATATTACAATGGAAAATAATTTATAGTTTAAAACATGATTTATTAGTTTAAAAAGAAATTAAAATATTTTCCATAAACAATATGAAAAATCCATTAAAATTTTATATCTTATTTCAACCTGCGTTACTTTAACTTTCATTAAAAATTTATCATAAAATACCTCAAAAAGTAATTTACTTACATTAAATAATACATGATATGTAGAAAATTTTCAATGAACTTAAATATAATGAAATATTCCAATAAAAATCTATACATTTTTTGCAGATAAAATAAATACTTATAAAAGTAATTCAAAAGTACCGAATATATTGACTCGAATTCGCTGATTGTTTTGGGATTTCATCAAAGCAAAGGAGAAAAGAAACAAAATGGATTTTAAATTATAAACCATCAAAGAAGGGGGGGAGGAAATCTTTGTTCATTTTACGTCCTTAAATAAAAACGAAATAAATCACACATGTTAATACAATTACACTAGTAAACATGTTTTCTGGTCCATATAGCTTTTGCTTAGCGTATTCTTTTAATTCAAATTTGCTATCAGAATTTTTCTATCACGCATTATATTTATTGAATTACATCTTTCAATTATTACATGGACTTATTACAGATTTACTCAGAAATAAATTAAAATAGATTAAATAATATTTTATATCATTAATCTGATGTCTTCATTTATAACTAGTATCAGCACTCAAAGATAACACCATTTTATGTAGGCTCCTACTTAATGCGTTAATCATTAGGCAGTGAATAGTATGGTAGTTCCGTCTGGAGCCACATTGCAACATGGAGGCTGACAGCTGTCGGATACAACTTAACCAGTGATGCTTTATAAACACGAAAATATTGATTGTTTGGTATATAAATTATAATACAATGTATATTTACTTAAATATCTCCTATAATTAATATCTTAGAGCAAATAAAAGTCTATTCTAAGGAAATAGCTTTACGTTCTATCACTTTTGATAAATAAGATAAAATATTTAAAAAAATTTTATGTTAAAAATGTTTAAAAAAAAATATGCTTAAAATGTTAAAAATATTTAAAAATAAAAGAAATTTACTGTGTACACACATAGTAAGGTTGTATTTTTTTCTGTTTTTCATAAGTTAGTTTATTTGAAATTAGTTAATTATTAATCATTTAACAGATTGCCTTAGGGTAGACATCGTTGTTTTTGTTACGCATGTCTGGGATTTTACATTCAAAAAACAATTACATATAAGATTCTTCTAGTTTGTAAATTATGAATTTTATTTTAATGGAAAAATAAGATATCAAGATAAGAACTGAGTCTTTCATTGATTGCTGATCATTATTATGAGATATTTGTATTGATTTGGCTTATAATTATAACCATAACTGATGTTTTATAATTGATTTGGCTCGATGTTCTAGGCATATGAACTTTATTATATTTACAATAGGATGTGAATCTCAAAATTATTCATTGGATTATAAGTTCTGTATCACAAAAAAGATATAATTAGTAAATCGAAAATACGGTAAAGTCATCAAAAGTAACATTCACTATCACACAGTTACACAGTGTCCCACAGTTAGGCCTTATTTTTAAAACATCATACGATAGATCTTGATATAAAAAATAATTTGAATAATGTGGAAAATGCAATTGTTCAAGGTAACTATAAGATTTCATTTTAGAAACAAGAATAAATTTCTTGGAATTTCAGTTTTTTACTTAAAATAAATTAAACTATCCCGATTGCGACTTCAAACTCTTTACAATTCAGGCCGAATTTTAGGGGGCTAGACGAAAATGGTAAAATCATTTATAAAGGAAAGTAAAAGTGTATTTTTTTCTTTATTTGCAGAAATATTTGAAGAATTAATTTCTGTAAATAACAAATTTAGTGTATTACAATAACATTTGCCTGCCTTCACTATAACATTCGCTTGAACAGGAACGCAAGAAATATGAATCGAAACTATTCATAGATTATTTAAAAAAAAGTTTCAAGGCAGTCCTTTTACAAATTGGGAGCGAATTTCTTTCTAAATAATTAGCTTTTGAAACTAAGAGGAAAAAAATATATGAAAATATGGAATTCCAATTAGAAAAGTTCAATTTAGTAAATATTGTTCAACAATATGTAACGATATAAAAACATATACGTTGTTAATAAATTTACGACTGTAATAATTTTTTTATGCGTATGGTACAAAAGCAAGAGGAATAGTACCATTTAGAAAGATATGACAAAATGTGAATCACATATGACAAGACAAAATTGTTTTCCATTTTCAACTGCCATGATTTTTACATCAACTTAATATTAAATTAGGACTTTTTAAACATTTGTAAAGATGATCAATAAATGCGGTACAAAGATTCATTATTTGAAGGGAAGATTTCCTTTTTATAAGTATTTCTAAAATAAATGAAGAAATGTTTGTGTATACCTAAATAAAATGATAAAAAATTTTAATTTCGTTTAAAAGAAAAAACTAAAGAATAAGTAATGAGATTAACGCTAACAAATTATACAAATGAGTTTATTTATGTGAGAATTACTTTTCTCTAAACGTAATTAAATACTTATATTCAATAACTAATAATTACGTGTTCTTACACATAACTGAATATTATTATAAAATATTTGAAAGCGTAGTTTTACATTTATTATTAATAATAATTAATTATAAATGTAAAATTAAGCAGCAATAACTTTGTCAAATTAAAAAGTTATAAATGAAAATCTATTTCCAATTTAATCTGTAATAGTATTTAATGCAGTCTACAGGCTGTAACTAATTATTTAGACAGAGCCTGGACCCGTTGCATTTGGTATGAATGAATCTCGTCAAACATAGGGATTAGAAAAGCATAAACGTGCTGCATTACCTCGAGTAATCAATCTGGGTTTCCAACGTTTTCCCAGAAATCATTTGACGTATTCATATACTTTAGATGACTTTTTTAACGTCTGATAGAATGATTTTTTCAATGCGACATATAAAATATCATTCATTTATTTCTGAAAATATTTATATTCTCTTAATTACACAGTTATGCAATACAGTATGAGCAGAGATTCTTCTGTTTGGAAACCACAGGAACAATAAAATTCCCTTATTGTTACACCACATTAATTAGTAACACTATAAAAAAATTTACATCTGTCATTTCTTTATTCGTATGGCATTTCATCCTTTCTTATGCTCAAACATAGAAAGTAGGTTTTTCATCTTTTCATTTCATCTAGCTTGTCTAATGACCTTTAACAAACCCTCGTAAATTTCGTATATCTGGACTATATATAAAGACAAAAGGATCTGCACTACCATCCATTGAGGACAAAAATCTGCATTATCCACTTCCAATCAATTACGCATAGTCTCTGTGTACTAAGATTAATAAACCAAAAATAAAGAATTTTAATTAAACTTTTAAAAATGTTCTATCAATCTTATGACTCGCCAATTATATCCAGTTTGCTACTAATTTTATGAAATCCAACTATTTCGGATAATTAATTAAAAAAATTTATTCTTTCAACAAAAAAATATATCAATCCTATTAAGATCCAAAAAATAAGTGAATTAATTTCTCGAAAAAAAATTCCTTGCTAATTAAACTTAATTTTGTTCGTATTTTTATGTAAAACATGTAACTTCCTATTCCAATGACACTAAGAGAAAATTTCTACCCTAAATCAATAATTTGGAAAAGAATGCTAATACATGAAAACGAGGTTTTTTTTTTTTTAATTTTTAAAATAAAAACTCTAGTTTTGAAATGAAGCAATTTTTTAGCATCACGAATGATATTTACTTTACCATTTTTCTTTTAATTAGGGAAAAAGGAATAAAAACTCTAATTATTTATGAACTAGTGAATAGTTTCTGTTATTTATTTTTTTCCCCCTACCTTGACAACGAAGTTTAAAATTTCTATATGAACAGGAAAATGAAACCAAATTTAATTAAAAATTTTCTTGAATACATGTATCGTTTATTTTATAATTTAGCTTAAATTATATCTGCACCCACCAAATGATATTTTAATGCAAAACTTATTGGTATGTTACAGCAAAAAGATAGCAATCTGGATGTAATTATTGAAATTGAAGGAAATTTTCATGTGTCGGTAATATCCAACTAAAAATTTATGTTGTCAAAAAATTGTTCCACGAAAAAAATTGCTTGTTTGCTGAAAAATACACGACATCCTTGATCTTCTTGTGAAGCACTGCTAGCGTAAATACTGGAAGTTGTACACATTGCAATAATAGCATGTAGATTTATTGAAATGGTAGGGCATTTTTGATCGTAAATGCAGTATTAGATGATATAGCTCTTCAAATGTTGGATGATATCAAAATTTAAGGCCTATGTTGGAAATTGAAGGATCTACACATTTTCAATATACTTAGACTAATAATTCTTACACTAGATAATTAAAAATAATAATTAAGCTTTTCTTGTAATACAGCCATCTTCTGACACACATATCGAAGGCAAGATAAGTATTCGTGGGATGTTTTTCTGTGAATTTTATTTACTTTACCTAAGATCCTGTTGAACCAATTATAGAAGTAACTATATATGTATATATAATCAAAAATGTGATCAGACTAATTTTGATCAATTGATTACTCTTAAAGTGAATCATATCAAGATCATAGACATGATTAATCCAGTGTTTATATTTATTGTTAACGTTTGTCTAATGAGACGATTTGGTTTGTTTTTGTTACATCATCAGTGTTTGAAAATGAAGAGTAATTCGGCGTGGACTCAGGATTTTAAGTAGATACAAACCACTGCAAGCAGAAAGAGGAAACTGAGACCACATCGTCTAAATACCACTCAAGATTAAAATATAAACTATACGATCGTTGCAGTACGATCATATGAGTTTAAATAATTATTTATTAAAAAAGAATATGAATTTAAATTGTCAATCTGGCTAATCAATATTTTCATCATAATGTTTTAACAAGCAAAAAGGAAAAAAAAAAAAAAAAAAAAAAAAAAAAAAACTGAATTATTTTTTTTAAACTTTAAGGAGTATTTTTTATATTTTCAAGGATTTCAAATTTATTGCACTACAGCATTATTTAACAAAATATTCCCCGTTAATTTTTTCTTCCCTTTTTTCAGACCATTTCAAGTAAGAAAATGAGAGAATTGTTTATAAAATTCAACATTATGACAAAATAAATTTTTCTCTCACAGAATTATTTAATGAATGCACAAAGAATTTCTAAAAAATCAAACTGTGATTTAGTTTGTTTAGGTGTTAACGATGATGAGAAAGAAGGTGCAATTTATTTGTTTCTCTCTTATAACTTTAATCAACAATGTCAGAAGGAAGCTCAAATTTTTAAAGAAATCATTCTAAACGACAAATTGCAAGATAAAAAAAAAATAATTACATGATAAACAATGATTTAAGCATAAGCTTTATATAAATATTTATATTCTTGCAGCTAAATTCATGTAATGTCAAAGCCAGTGTTTTTCATAAAATTGTTAGTTTTGCATATAAAGAGTGATGTTTAATATTATTAATACAATTAAACTTTACCACATCGTCATTTCATCAATATAACATCATATTTTAAAACCTAAAACAAAGGAAACATTGAAATAATATTGACATCAAATGAAAAATCAATCAAAAGAACATCAAATGATTAATGGTAAAATGAATTTAAGCATCACACAAGTAATTTGAATTTAACCATTGTAGAAATAATGAAAGGGATTTCATAAAGCCAATATTATTATTTCTACAACTATTTATTATTTCATTTCATATCATTCTCGTCATATACCTAAGACAACATTCCAATGTTTGAGCAGTTTAGTACTCAGAAAGAATAAGTGAAATTACTTAAGTTGAATTACTTATTTATCATTAGTATTAATGAAATAATTAATGTTGCTGAAAAGAAGTTTTTTATGCGATGGTGAGTCTTTTTTCTCGAAAATATGTTCTAAAATTTATAAAAATTTCTTAGATAACATTATACATTAAACCTTCATGAGATAGTGGATCAACTTTTATATACCCCCCCCCCAAAAAAAAAAATTCAGCGCCAAATCTGGCACTCCCTACGGACTTTTTAGGATTGCTGTTTTTTTATTTTGGTGTTGCCAATTTAGGTTTTTTCAGCTTTTAGGTTTTTGCTGTTGTCAAATTTATTATTTTTTTATATTTTGTACCATTTTTTGAGTTTTTTATATTAAAGTTTTTTTGTTATTAATTATTTGTATTTAGCGAGAATCCATCTTGGCGAGAAAAAAAATCGCCAAATTTACGATTTGGGGGGGTATATCAAAGTAGTTCCGAGATAGAGATTAAGCAAATATAAAAAAATGGATGCTGTAAAATCATATTAAATAAATTGAACGTATGAAAAAATACTGAAATTTCGCGCACACAACATTTGAAGAAAGATTTGAAATACTTTCCAACTAACAGGGTAGCTTTCGTGTGCAAGACTGAACAAGTGAAATTCGTTGCCTTATTCATGAAACTCAGTTTAAAATTTGTTGCAATATAAAAAAGGGTTTTTTTTTTTTTTTTTTTTTTTTTTTTTTTTTTTTTTTAAATGTAAAGACTGATTTAAAAAAATGTATAGCTTGAAGCATTATTGAGGGACTAAAATCCAGACAAGCACAAACACGTTTTTATAGCAATTATATGCTACTGTTGACAATTGTATAACCTATAAATTATATGCTTGTATTAAACCCTTTTGACATCCTTTGGATTTTCGAAGATTATCTTTTATACATCTTAATATAATAACAACCGATATATGATATCCATACATATTATAGTAAGAACGTAGTAAGAGATGATTTCAATATACCTTATAAATAAATAATCCAAAGCATGATTTTCTTTGGATTATGTCTTACGCATGTTCAGATAACTGCTTATGTGAATGTTGCTGTAAACCCTATAAATTTCTATGACTAGTAATTTTGAAAAATGGAATTTCTCATATAATATAACAATCCTATGAAATAAAAACTTGCATGAATATTAAATGCATATTTTAATTACAGAAGACTTACAACAGTTTTCGGATGTAAGGCTATTCACAATGACTAGTCAAAAACATTTTTATTATTATGGTTTTTTTTATCAGAAATATTAATGTGTTTCTGGTTCAGTAATCAACTCATTTTTGGTAAAATAAACTAAATTTTATTTACAGAGAACTTACAAAGTCAACTAATTAAAAATACATTTTATAACCTACACATATACATATTAGCTGTCTATTATCATTGTGGAAAATAAAATTAATTCAATGAATTTTGTTTCTCACAGTTTAATTTTTATACTTGTAAATTATAACTAACTAAACGAAAAACTGAAACAAAATCATGTTGTTGTTGTTTCTTTTGTAACTCCTATGTCTATTCAAATAAAATTCAATTTTTATTGAAATGGAAGTATTTTTAAGCTCTATTTCCTCACAAATCAAATGATACAAGAATGGTGTTTTAATAACTGTGTTGGTATTAAAATCGATAACTATTCATGAGAACTTCATAAAAATCTCTACATTAAAATATTATAAAATTTCGAAGAAAAAAAATCACATTAATTCCTTACAAACAATGAAATAAATTATAAGAATAAAATTATCTCTATTTTATGAGATGATAGAATGAATTCAGTGACAAGTGAGATCATATTTCTCAAATATTTAGAATTCTGACAGAATACGTCACAATGATTAAGTACATGGTTCCAATTTTGTTTACACTCATTTTTTCCAATGAAGCTCTAATAGGCAGTGGAATTGTTTAAAATTCTTGCATGTCAATCGCTTTCCATCCAGATGGTAGGGTCACCCGCAGAAGGCCACATGACCGGTTTTCTGTCTGGGGGTAGTTGAGCTTCCAGTTTCTGCCAGCGAGAAGGGGGCCATACGATGTGCGATGCTTTGGCAATGATCAGACCCACTGCAACCTAGGTAAACAAATTTACTTTAATATGTAAAATGATCAACAGACTCATAAATTCAGAATTAAATTTTTAAAATTTATATGAATTGGATAGATTTTACAATTTAGAATCAAATAAGTTTCACGGACCTAGTGCTCACCTGATAAAAATATTTAATTCATACATCATAAATATAGAAATTAATATTTTTTTATGGATTTTTGCGAAAATAAAGATTGAGAACATCATTAAAACATGTTTGAATTAAAATTTAAAAATATACTACTTAATACTGAAAATGGAATAATAAATTGGGAGAAAATTTATATATATCTCTACACTTAAAAGAAATAAATGATTTATAGTGAAAAAATTCAAAAATGAATAATGACCGCAGCATTTTATTAAAAATAATAGAGCGAATAGGAATGAATGTATGCTATAATAGAGACATAACAACCTGCGCCATTTTTGAAAACAAAATTGTATCCATGCTATCAAGAGATGCTAATTTAGGATGTCTCACATACAAATCAGGTATTTTCAACCTATAATTTATCGACGTATTGAAAGTCTTAGACTTGACCGCTGGTAGTATCGTAATTAACTTATTTTTGAAAAATTTTGCGTGCAAATATGCTTTTAATATAAATATTCAATAATATGCATGTGCTAACTTAAAAATAGAAAAAATTATTTATTGCATTTGGTTAAAATCTCGTTTTACAGTGAAAGTTGAACTGGAAGTGAAACTGAAATTAAATGAAATCAAGTAGACTGTTAGCAGGACTATAATTGTACGAAATAGAACAAATATATGTAATTAAAAATATGCATAAATTATTTTAATAAAGAAATAACATTTCTATTTACTTTAAATATTACAATTTTTAAACTTTTAAACTAAAAAAATAAAATACATTAGTTTCAGAGTATGATGGTGTATTATAATTTGGAAACACCATGGTGAAACGCTGCTTTCTATTGCTTCATGTATTGCCGTATGGTTTTCTATACGATAAAATGGAATGCTGGGGAACTGGATACTCCATCCAAATATTCTTATTAGGCATTTTGGATTTACATTTTTTGGGGCAGAAATCAATAGAATTTCCAATTAAAAGTTAAAATGTTAACAAAATCAAATATCTTCATATTTTTATCCCCCAGTATTATTCCATAATTAAAAGTGTTAACAATAAATGCGTTTACAAAAATTTAATGCAAATCATGAAAGGAAGGTATAAATGTACTCACCGGTCCAAAAAAATTGCTGTCCATGCTATGCGCAAGGTTTTCGCCTTCAACCCAGCAATGTCCAGCTGGAATTGAAACATAGCGATGCTTGTTTACAGACCTACATGAAAAAATCTCTTTAACAATAAATCCAACACGTAAAATTCATTTCATTTCAGATTTAACATTCACAACATATATAACATATTTAAGCAGTTAGAATAAGTGGGTGGTGAATGGTTATCTACCCTATAAACGAGTACCTAAGGCATGTGAGTACGGAGGAAGTCAGACTCCACACCAAATTATAGTTCAGTTGGAAAAGTGGAGCAGCGCTCCCCATACTGTCAGCCTAGCTGGCAGAAGACACAACATAAGCACTCAGAATATTTTATGCATTAAAAGTAAATACATACTTTTAATAAATAAAGAATAATTACATAAATTCAAGTAATCAAACTCAAAAAAACGAAACTGAAAAACATTTAGCGGTAGAAATTATTAATTAACTATAAAAAAATTCAAAACTTCTCTGAGCGTTTTACAAGCATGTAAATCACGCATTCAAAGACATGCACGAAGATATTCTTCAGCAACATTACCCTATAATTGTAATAAATTTAGCAGCATTTCCTTCACAATCTTTTATTTTCACTAACATTACCTTTCAGAAATAATAATTTAAGCCAGGAAAAAACATGAAAATTAGGCAGTTAAAAAGTGTCACAAAATTATCCAATCATCGATAAAATTGATGGCGCACAATAAAGATAAGATGATTTTGAGAGAGACGATTCGAAATATATCAAGAAAATGAGAACTAGTTTCGCACGAAGAAAGTAGTTTCAAATTGTTCTCGTTTCTGTCAACATAATTGTTAACTTAAATAACAATAAATAACATAAGAATAACTTGCGCTAGGAGAGTAACTTGCACCAAGCACATTTTATTGAAGACTTGAGTAATATAATTTTTACAAAAAAGAAAATCGATATTTAAAGCATATAAAAAACCCAATGCAAAGATTGTTCTAAAATAGCAATAAGATTGCATACTTTGAAGTTCAAGGTTTGATTCTCTAACCCCTGCTGAAAACAAAAGATAGGTGTTATGCTTTCTGCAAGATACGTGTGGGGTTTTTAGAGTTTTCTTCCAAGCAACACTTTATGTCAAATCATCATCTGTAAAAAATCTTCCAGAAAGCCAATGAATACTCTAATTAAAGCTTCTTAAATATTCAATTATTGCACAAATGAATCTTTTAATACTACTACTTAGAAAAGGGTTGAAAATTAAACTGGGTATATATCAAAAAGGAAATAAATTCATTTACAGCTCATAAAATCATTTCAACACTAGATGAAGCCCACTTTGATTCGAACATTTCCTTTACAAGCAAATTCTCTTTAAAGCAGTATCGACACTATTCAATATTTTATTTGATCTCTAGATCCTACTCACTTTCAAGCAGCGCAGAGATCTCGTTAAATCAACAGCGTTAAATATATACAGTATTTCACTTAACTTTTTAATACATTTATTTAAATAGAGATGATTGGAAAGTTATATTTAAATATCTATTTTCTCTGATAAGACAATTCATTCTTTTTAGGGTAGAAGAAATTTTTAAAAAATAATGGAATAAAATAGAATAATTTCTTAAAACATTAATCACTTTAACAAATACCGTCCCATGTACCCAGAATATATCCTCAGCAACATAACAAAATAATTTCAATAAGAAAGTAGAACCAGTTGGACTTCAGCCTATTTTTTCTAAAATTTATTAATTTAGCTTTAGATTTAACTCAGCATTAGCATGGAAATTTATTCTGTCGGAAAGTTTTTATAAAGCATATGTAAAACTGGTTTCAAATGCATTTTTCCAACCGTAAAACTTATTAATGCTTCAAACATAAAATTATTTTTCAGTAATATAATAGACCTCAGAATAATTCTCTAGACCATTTTCCATATCTAATTTGGTTATGAAACGAAAAGGAGGATATTCAAATGATAGGTAATTATTCCATTCAAAATAATTGAAAAGAATGAATTTTTAAGGTAAGTCTACAAAATTTGTCTGTAAGACAGAGATTAGTTTTGAATTGGAATGGGAAAACATTGGATCATTTCCACTTATTAATGTAATAATATGTGAATGGACATCATACAGATAAATGTATGTCCAATAATTTCCCAATTCTATATACCATTGATGTGCATTACTATAAAAAGACAAACGCAAGCTTGATGAATATCTGAGCAAATTAATAATTGAAACAATATGATCAAGTAAAAAGTAATTACTTTCAATATTTTACCAAAGAAATGATATCAAACACCATCTAGGAATAATTTTTCCTTTTTGAGAGAAAGATGCTCTTAAAATAAACCTTTAAAAATTATTAGGAGAAAATAAATTCAAAAAATCACTGGAAATCCTTTCTTCAGATTTAGATAAACAGGTATTAAAATCGACTTTAAATTTCTTTTATTTAAGAACAGGCCTACAACAAAGAATACATGATAGACTTAAAATACATGTGCTAGCTGCGCCTCCTGTGCTTTAAATAAGAAATATTTCAAGTGCAATAAAATGTTTTAAAAGAAAATTAGGTCACCGAAAGTACAATGAATTGAAAATGTAATGAAAATGAATTTTTTAATAGTTTAATTTTGCAGTGGACAAGAAGATATTACACGTTCACCGACACTTTATTCTAATAATTCAAATAATTCTCTTCTGAATTCTAAATTGTACACTTCTTACCGATTCTCCAAGAATGAAGTTTGTTTCCAAAACAGCAGAGGATTCAGTAAATACTGTTTCTATGTGTTTCTGTAATTCATCAATTGTTTTTTTAAAATGTTCACTTTAATTAAATAATTTCGAAGACAAATTCATATGCATAATATTTTCTCCTTTTTAAGAACGACATTCATTTCATTGA
>JAPDSC010160282.1:0-17946 GCA_026290005.1 Latrodectus geometricus
TAAAATTCTAAGATGAATAATTATCTAAAAAGGCTGTCAAACAATAAAATATAGAAAATAAGTGTTTTCCATTGAACATTTGTGCAATAATAGAGTAAAAAGTGAAGCTTATGAAACTGACATTAAAAAAAGGTAGTTACTGGAGTCAATCTGAAAATAAATGACTACTCTTTCCGAAATGTCATATGGGAAGACTCGACTGATCTCCGGCCTTATTGTGACGAATGACTGTCATTTAAATGTACTTCAAACGGATGAAATAAAGTTCTCAATCTTTTGGTTCGAAACGAAAGTAATTTATCAGTAGAGGTACAAAATTTTGTAGTTTATATTACAGTATATTGCTAAACTGAGCAAATTATTGGGCTTTTTAACTAAACAATATTAGTAAAATATGTGTGGTAGATATTTCTTGTATTTCGGAGACCATTTTAGATTGGAGGTCCAAGTCAAATCATCAAAAATATGATGGAGTGACAAACAAGTCGAATCAAGTCAAAATTTGAGCTGAGTGGTTTTGAGCCTGGCTTTTATTTCATCATTTCCGTAGATTCAAATCTAAACTCCTATCTGTGTGAGTGAATAGTGATTCGGAACTTCACCTCGAACCGCAATTCTAAGTTGGTTGTGTGGCTCCTCATTGCTAGAATCATCTTTAAAGAAACAGACCAACCAATCATAATTATCAATATTTAATTGATAACATCGAATTGAAAACACAAGGAATCATTTCATGGTAATCATATCACAGGGATCATAACATCATGAAAATACCTACTCACAGATCCAATGTGTTCACATCTAATGAATGTGTCACCACTGAAATTTTGAACTTTTTTCTAATCAGTAAACAAATTTCGTTCAATAGACATATTGTATACATCTTCAAATACTATTTGTTTACTTGTATTAATTGAATAAATAATTTTTGATAGTTTTGTCTTTTTAGAATTTATATTTTTATTCATAAATTGCATTTATAAATGAAATCAAAAGTAGGGATTTGAAAAATGTAAGCTTATTAAAGAGATACCGTATGTATAGATGTTTGACTCGATTCATTTGAAGATATTTTTGAAGAAAAGGAATATTTAAATAATCACAATTTTACTTTTCCAAAATCACAAGGCTCGTGGATTTATTTCTTACCTAAGGCAATCTTGTAGTGGCTCAGAATCCCCATTGAAAAACAAGTTTCAGCTAAAATAGCGATTGCAAAAAGCGATCGTGAAACTACTAACAAAACAAAACCAGAATTGACTCAATTCCTTCTAAATAGAAACTTAAGTTGGTGCAGTTACTGTGATTCTCATCACAAAATTGCTTCCTGACGGAGTAAACTAGTTTCCATTAGAAGCCCGTGATTTGCAGTGGAAAACGGTTGCAGTGAAAAATTGCGATTTGGAAAAATTTCGTATGTTGTTTTAAATACTGAAGTCTGGACCGCTTCAATGTTCTAGTGCACTTCCGATCAACGGGGATCATATAGGGATCATTCCGATCATATCGAGAAATTTAAAATCATGCTTGATGCAAAAGAAAAAATACTTCAAAAATTGACAACAAAAAAATTGTAAATATCGTTATTTGATAAAAGCTACACTTGGCAATATAGAAAATACTTTGTTTACTACAGCGGTTATTTATATAAGACAAATTTAAAGAACTACGCCTCAATTCTTGAATCTAGCAAAGTTCCGGAACCTTGTCCTTCAGTACATAAGCAACATTACAATGAGTTAAATTAATAATAAACATTACAATAACTTTCAAAAGGAAACTGCCTTAAGTTGACTATAGATCAGCAAACTGATATGTATTATTCTTTTCCGTGCAGACTAACTTACTTCACATCTGGCTAAAATTCGACTAAAATTCTAGAGAGAAACTGAATAAAGATTTTATTTATCATAAAAAAAAAAAAAAAAATACCTTCTCATATTTAAGACGCCCTTTAGACTTGTCCTGTAGAAATAAAGTGCATTCACGTCTTGTGTTAACAAAAAATAGTTTCATGGGGTGTAACTTATTTCGGATATTTTATACCTTTTATCCCTTCAAAAAATAAGATTCTGTACATAAAGTCTGTTTTTCTCATTTGCAGTATTTTCCTCCCCAGCACCAATTTTGACTTCATGCTTTTATTTATTTTTTTTTTTTTTTTATAAATGTCTGATGGATAAAAAAGAATGAAGACATGATATGAAGTTAAAAGTGAAATACTGCAAATAAAGAAAGCAGATTTCTTTATGTACTGAATCCGCAAGACATGAGCACTCGCATGTAAAAATGAACCTCCCGTGGAGTTATAACTGCGAAATATCCAATGGAGCGAAACACCTGTAAGAGCCTCTCTTCCAGCTTTTCTTCCAAGAAAGCTAATTTAAAAAAATACGCTCGCATTTCTAACCCACGCCCGAAAGAAATATGTAGGGGAACAGCAATTATTCTTTTCATTTTTTGCTTGAGGGTGTGGTTAATGAAAATATATTGCGTAAGCGAACATTTTACTTGAATAGAAACTTATTTACTGCAATTTTAAGCTATACGCTGTTTTAAGGAAGATGAATTGTCAAATATGTAGAAGACAAATGGAATAACTGACATTAAAATACAATGAAAATTATAACTGTGGTTTGGTTTTTATAATTCATTTGTCTTAAAATGCGTTTAATACAGTATTAGACTTTGAGAGTGTTAGGACTGTTGTATGCTGTGCAGGGTATGCCAATTATGGATTACTGAAGGAAAACCAAATTTTAAGCACTTGAATGTAAATGAAAAATTATGAATTTCTTTATATAAACATACCATAAAATATTACCTGGAAAGTAGTAAAATATGATCGTGAAAAGTTGTGTTAGCTATAAAAGAAAATATAATTTATGCAAAGAACAAATTTAAATAAAGGAAAAGCTATACATCAAAAGCATGCTAGAATTTATTGTCAAGCATGAAAGCATACAATTTATATACTTTTTATATTGAATATATTCATTATTGAATTCTCATTTGGGTTCACTATGTGTTTTAGTGAATTTCTCACAACCACCTGACATGCATCTGACTGGTAAACCAGAGGACAAATGTATTCTCTGCTAAAAAAGCAGTAAAGGTAGTTTTTTTATGAATTTTTTTAGTTTTGTTAAAACTAGTATTGACATGAAAGAAAAATTGCCTTTGGAAACAAAAGCATCTTTGTTGATGAACAAACATACAACAAATTCCTCTTTGGTACTATGAAAAGCACAACCTGTTGAATATTCTCCTATAGCACATTCCTCGCAGAAATGCATATGAAAGGTAAATGAACAATATCAATCTCTGGTTCAAGATTTGCAATGATCGAATCAGATTTGCGACTCCGAAGAGCAATAATCTAAGTTGGCAGCTAACCATTTTAGTTTTCAATTCACCAGTTCATGCGTTCTAGTTCTACATTTGAAGTGGATATTTGTAGTGGTTCAGAAACAACTTTCTTTATATCGTATATTAAGATCGAATCAGTTCTCTTATTCAAAAAGAATCCTCGTGTGGCAAACCAAACTGTTCGGCAGTGAATGTGAATAATATTTCTTGATATTTTATAATTGTGTTAAAAAATAAAATTTGCACTATTAAGCCCATATAAATATACATTTAAAATACCATCAGATGCAATTTCTGATAGTTTTCCAATGTGTTTTAAATAAGTCTTTATGTCAAATTTTGAAACTATTTCAGAATTCGTTGGTATAACAATTTTAACAAAATAATAGCTGTTATGTCACCTTCACCTAGCATCAGAGAGAAATCGAAAGTAACATGTTTTAATAAATACAAACTCTTTACTGTAAGTAATTTATTGTATGTATATTGATTGTAAGGCAATGGAAAATTTTGTTGTGCTCAGATGCTAATTTATTGCAAATTATCAAACTATTCATAACAATGTATCATTTTCTGAAAACAAAACTGTTTGCTTCAAAAAGAATGCTTTTTAATTAAAAATATTCAATGACAAATCCCTTTTTAAAATTTTAAAAAATTCTTACGATTAATGTTTTAGAAAATACTTAAATATTTTAAACTGGAATACATTGATCGTTCTGTGCATATATTTTTCTTTTCGCATAAAATTATCTCATATTAAAATATTGTATATTTACAAGAGCATTTGATTTATCAGACACGTAGTAATGAGAGAAGTGTTATGAGCGACGTTGAAAGCGTGCTCTGTCGTTATACACTTAACCTGTTAGACTAATTACTAGTTAAAATTAATTTTGGCAATTACTGATGTATCTCTATACGAACGTTTGATGTATTTTATTCTCTACATGGAACGTATAAAAACGTAGTCAGCCATTCCAATTTCAGTCGTCTGTGAAAAGAAAATAGTTATTTAGACAGATAATTAAGATTAGTATGGTTAAGCTAATTATTATAATTAAACTTAATTATTTTGTTTTCTCAATTGCGATATTATCTTCCAGATCGTTTCATACTTTGGAACGAATGTATGAAAACATCCAGTCATTAGAATTTTGATCGCCCAATAAATGGAAAGCAATATTTATCAGAAAGAATAGCTGTGCGCTGATATATGACGCAATAAGTTTCGTCGGCCTGTGCACACTTGACCGTTTAATTAGATTTCCCTTCGGAACAAATTGCGCCAAGGTCCCTCTCCTTTTACGACAGTAATTGACAACGAGCAGAGTCGCACGTTTACGACTGTGCACACCATGACTAGGCGATGGATTTATAGCCGCTTCGGATTTTGGCCCTGGAATTACAAATCTCTGCACACATATTTCTGCCACTCGGAGGATATCTGACTGATGAAGTGCCGAGCATCCAACCCAAAATTTGCACATAAAAAAGAATCATAACCGAGCTCCCTTGAATGGAGGAGACATCGCTCTTGGCTGCAAATCATTTGTTTTCCGTCGAGGCTACTGGCCTTTCTTCGACCCCGTCTCCACCCTGCTCAACAGGTGTGGCCTTCGGGGTGGAAACGCACTTCTTTTGTCAGGTGGGATGATGTGCCGGGTTGTAAAGATTACCTCGAGAAGGTTGCTTTGTTTCTTTTACGCAACCCAATTTAAGGAAATGGCGAATAATGTTTTCTTTAATTTCACTTACCATACACATCCAAGTTTTAAATGCTGTGTCAATATCTTAAGCAATTACTGCAATGTTTCAATGAGTTTTGGTACATGATCAACGTGAATTTAAAACTTTGGTTGATAACAAAGTAAACTAGTAAGCAACTAGTAAATTATTCAAAGCATGTTGATTTTGTCTCAAAGTTTCTCGTACTATTTCAATAAAAATTGTATACAAGCTTTGTGCTTATAAACAATTAAGTCTACAACTATTACCAAAAAAAAAAAAAAAAATGAATAAACTAGTTCAATAACTTCATCATGAAATATAGAATAAAGTACTTCAATCATTTTGCCCTTGAAAAAAAATTCTAAAATTTTAAATTTTCTACTTAAGAGCATATATTTAATTTCTAAATATGAATTTTCATGAAAAACCGGTTTTCTAGGTTTTAATTTTTTCATATTTAATTTTAAGTCATATATATACAATACATGGCAAACAAGTCTGGAATGGAGAAAAATGATTAAAATTATTCACATTAGTTTCACTATCTTGCACTGTTTCAGGTTATAACTTCAACTCTCGTTAGAATAAAATAAATTCTTATAATAATTAAATAAGTTAGAATAAAATAAATTTTAAAAGTTAAATTATATAATTTCACCTTTAAATAATACTTAAAAATCTGATTGTAGGGCAAATTAAGTACTTACTGATTTCAATAAGTTTGCTTCTACTTTATTTATCAGCAATTTATTTTCTATGCATTTACTAAAGTTAATATATTTAATATGAATAAAAAAATATTAGATTGGGGAAAAGGAAGTCCATTATTTTTATGGGAACTTCAAGGCTTTGCATACCTTTAATTAGTTTTTGTGCAAATGATTTCAATAACTTCTGGACAGCTAACATGCTGGTCAACATTTTGGGGATGGCCTTACCTTTGCGAAGTGCCTTTTTAACATAAAATTTATCTGAATGGAATCGATGAAATCAAAATTACGCGTAATTTCTGTCTGAGTATCTGATTTCTATCTGATTTATATTTTTCTGTAAATGTATTACATTTTCTCTTTGTTAGTTTTTATTTTTAACATCCTGTACCTTATAACTAAATGGATTAAATTAAAACATAAAATTGCCTTTTTAGCGCGAAATGTGATCTTTCCAACGAGCATAAATCTGAAATTTTATGATCGGTACTGAACGAAATACCGAACACTACAGTTAACTACCGAAAATATAATGGATTTCTTTTTCCGCAAACTGATATATACGATTTCAAAATACATATTGATTGGATGTTGGATTTCAATTGTAAGAAAATGTAAGTCTAATCCATTTCCTTTTTTAAGATTTTTATCTCAAAAATAGTCCCGAAATTTATCATACTCCATTGTACTTCTAATTTGCTTCAGGTATTTCACTTCAAAATTCTATTTTCGAAAGCGTTTGTCTTGGACAATGAAAACACAGCGTTTGAAAAAGCATTGCAGATTCTGAGGAAGATTAACGAAAAAAGCGTGTTTTACGAAACCGTGCAGCTCTATTAGACACGTGAGAGCGTTATAATGACGAAGACCATCCCTACCCCTGACGCTTGAGTGTGTGGTATGTTACTTTTTCATCCCCCCTCCCCTAAATCCCATACCGCGATTGCATGGCCTAATCCGGCCGAGGGGAACTGGTAGCACAGCTTGCGCAATAAGAAGGAACAAAATAATAAAATAAAGCATCCGCCTTGCTGACTGAGCCGTCTTTATTATGTCTCAAAGGCTGGTGAAGCTATTATAATATGGAGTTAAAGGAGAATTGGGCTGCTGATATTTTCTTATCTATGAAGAATGAAAAGGCCCTCATTTCTTTCCCCATCCACGAAAAGAAGCGAAGAATTCAGTCTATTTTAACTGGAAGATTCTTTTGTAAGTTAGTTTTCCTTCCAGAAGTCGGAAAAAAAATATTTTTTTAACTTAAAATAATATTTTAGAAAATAGCAGTTGCTGCCACGTTATTTATCTAATAAAAAATACTTGGGGTTGATCTTTTTTCGAGATTTGGAGAAAAAGTGTTTCGCCATTCAATGGAAACTGATTTTAAGCCCGTAGTCTAAATTTATCTCGCTTTATAATTGCGTTGTTAGAATTATATGTGGAATTCGTATCTATTTCTTTATTTATATATAATGCGTAAGTTAATTAAAATTTACTTTTTTTATATGTGTAATAATTTATCAAAGAATTTTTTAAATTAAAAACATTTAAATTCAGTGATAAAACATAACTTTTTAAAGGTTCTGTTTCTTTACTTTTATTCTAAATTACGTAAAAATATAAGCTTTTACCTTTCAAATGGATGTTCTGCCATGCATACTTAATTTTTCTCAACGTCTTTCTTGAAAAATATTTTTAAAAAATTAAGGATTCTAAACGTTAACATTTTGTGACCTTTTTTAAAGAATAAATATAATTAAATATTAAATATTTTGTAGAAGTTTTATAAAAGGAGTGTTTTATATATTTTAAACCTTAAAGTTTTAAAATGTACATGCTCTTAAAGTATGAAAGCTTGTTCTTAGACTTTATGATTCATAATGAGTGTAATGCATTGAATAAAATTTTCTAATATTCAGCTAGATTTTCAGTAAGTAATATTACAAACTATTAATTACTATTTTTAAGTTAAGATTAAATTTCCCGAATTATGTGACATATTTGCTGAAATATAAAGTGACTATATCATATGACATTTTTAGAAATTTGTTTTTAACCGTTTATGTACTTAGATGCTATAGGTATTTATGTGAAGCTTGGTGGCATAGTGGTAGCGTTTCTTACTCCCAACGAACAGGTCCAAAGTTCGATACTCGGGGTGGGCAATGTCTAATTAACCTTTCATTCCTTCAGTGGGTCGATAAAGCTGAGTACCAGGCATGTTTGGGAACTAAACGATGGAGATTTTGCATTAGGTGGACCACCTAATTGGGACATATGCTTCGCATCCCAGAGTCCTTGGTTAAAAAAACAGATGTGGGCACTGTAGACCTTGGCTTTCTGATAGGCTGTAGTGCCATGCTTATTTAATTTTCGTGTGTGTTTAGGATATTTATGTTAGATTATTGTAATCATATGGTAACAACAGAATAATCAATTGTACACATATATACTTGAATCCACATAATTAAACAACTTATACATACATAATATAAATAGGTTTTACATTTTAGTTTATAAAAGTTCCATATATAAAGTGGAAATTGTTAATAAGAATTTTGAGATTAAACAACTTCATCAGGTTCTAAGTCAGTAAAAGAGAATTTCAATATACACAGTAAATTCTATTTGAGTAGATATCAAAACTATGTTCTTGAAAAAATGTTTTAAGAAAATTTTTGAAATTATGTACAAAATCATGCTTTGCTGTATAAATGTATAAACATGGAGAACTGCAGCTGCTGTAACAACACTTAATTTTTATATGTACGTTATAGTAATAAAAACGAGTTCCCGGGCTTACGAACGATTGGCTCCTACTCTTGATTAAAAATTATTTCATTTTTCACTTTTCGATATATTTTAAATTTAAGTTTACAGTTTCTGAAATATAATAGTTCGTGCTGTAAAAAATAATTAGGGTGAAAATGATTTGCAGCTATCTCCCAGTAGCACACGAGCCCTTCTATCCCTCCCCACCTTTATCCCCCTTGAAACCCGAATCCCCTCTCCGAGGCACGCGCCTGTGGCTGGGAATCCTGCTTTTAATCATCACGGCTGCAACACGAGAAGCTAAATTTCTTTCGCCTTATGATTCTGGCATTCAGCTTCCCTACCTGCTTCGTATCTGAAAATCAATCGTTATCCAAAAAAATATGAAATAATTTTTAATCGACTCCGCTGATTTGCATTCACTGCGAAATGTGTTTTTAAAAGGGTTGCGAGCGAGGGGTTGCCCTTCCTTCATAGTCTATCTCCCCTATTACAGCCTCCCCTGAAACGTATCTAGTGGAGCTGATAGCTGGAAACATGAAGTGGTGGCTTGGGACGCAATACGAAACCCTTTCCCACCAAAGCGCCTTTCTTGGAAAAAAGGTGGATAGGAGTATATAGGCACGTGCCGAGTGCGTGTGCTGCACCCTTCCTCTTTTCACTGACACTGAGTCCCCATTTTTGCCACTCATCACTCGAAGGCATCTGACATTGCCAGTCTGGAATGACACTTTGATTACTTTCTGCAGGAACTCCTGTTCACCAGTTCTTCCCCATCTGCGCCCATCACTGACTCCTCTGCTTCAAATCTTTGTGATGTTCTTATTCAGCTCTATCAGAGTTCGTGGCTTCTGTCGCCCAAGCATCCATTGTCCAATAAAATGAAATTTTAAAAAAAAAGTACCAAAAAGTAAATTCTGTGTCGAAACTTCAAAATCTTTGCTTCTGTAAAAGTAAAATGTATACCATCTGACCATGCGATTGCAAAAATTATTAAAAATATAATTTATTGATTTTTTTAATTATCCTTCACAGCACTGCTTTGCTTTCTTAATAGTTATTACGAAAGTTTTTTCATAGTTGTATTTAATGAAGTTTTTCTAGAAAATTAGTAACTAATTACTTACCTGCTTCCTGGGTAACTAGCTGAGCCGAAGGTCATAAAATATCTGCACTCTGGACTTCAGTTTAACAATTCACGAGTTCGAGTCCCGCATAAGTCATAGATATTTATATATGTTTTGAATTCACTGTAATTCGACGTAATGATTAATATTCTTCTGTCCTAATTCTGATCGTAGAAAGTTAAATTCTTGAATAGCAAACATAATTTGCAAAACAATCCTTTATAACTATTAATTCCTTAATATCATGTGTAACTATTTATTGACATCTCTCACTGTATATACTAATATTTACTTCTCAATATAAAAGAGGAAAAATATTTAATTCCCATTAGCTGAATTCTGTTAAATGAATGGTTAGCTGTTCATTTCAACCGTTTGAAGGTTCAACTGACACTTCGAGCGTGAATAATTAGTGGTTTGGAATTCATAGTTCTTTAAAATTAATCGTATACTGTAAAAGAAACCGTAAAATAATGAATCAAACATAAATGGTTCAATTTGAAAATTGAAAATATTTACAATTTCCACAAAAATATCTGAAATAGTTTGAAATTAGTTTAAATTTTTCAATCTTAGTTTTAATTTATAAGTACCTTGATATGAAAAAAGTGTTGTGTGAAGTTATCATTAAGATATGAGAATCTGTTTTTGTAAAAAACATTATAAAAAAAATTGGAAAAAATTAATAAGAAAAAGTTTCTTACATCTTAGTTGCAATACAATAGAAAGAAAAAGAAAACAGACTTGTGATTCTGACATAAAAGAAGCTTTTGAAAAACTTATTGAAGAAATTCTCACAACGTTTTGATGGCGGTATTTGGAAGAATGAAGTTGGAAAATGAAAACTAAGGGGAATTGTGAACAGAAAAGAACCTTTCTGAAAAGAAAAATGAATAAAGTCAGCAGAAGGAAATATTCTAGAATATCCAAGACTAATCGTCACACGTTTGAGATGAGCTTGTTGAAAGAAATCCAAAAATATATTTTAAAAAATACATAAATACTGATTTCTTAAGAATGATAATTTTAATAAACTTTTATATGTATATTGAAACTGAAATTTGAAAAGATTCTTTACAGAATTCACCTTATAACGAGGTATTATTACAATTTGTCACGTAAAATACTTTATACATTTAATTGTATGTTATCTCTTGCAAAATAACATATTAAATTCCTTTTTATGATAACTCCATGGATCCTAGAAAATGTTTAAAGATGCTGATGTATAAATTGCAATAACACTTTTGTTTGAGAATGCACATTTTATGAAGATTAATTTTATAGATCCTTCTGCTTCTATGAAGCTACCTAAGTAGCGAAATATCAGTTTCTTTTTAACGAAATTGGTATCCTGTTCGTTTAACCAGACTTAATTACTTGAACAGCTGAAGTGCAGAAATATATATGTTGTTGAATCATGAATTCTGCATGAATCAGAATAAAAGATCACAAGATGGATAGACCGCTTTTCAGGATTCTTAGGTATTCATTCATTTATTTATATAGGAAAAGTCCTATCATAATTTAAATGTTAAAAAGATGTTTTTATAATCGATGTAAATTTCCATATATATAATTTCTATATAAATTTTTCAAAATGCTTCAATTTTCGTAACATAGTCCTTAGATTTTATATTTCAAGTACAATTGTCTGATTTTATTGTGAATTTCTCTGGAAAACGTGTTATTTTTTTCTTTACCCCCATTTTTATTTTAGTTTTAAAACATTTACTATTTAAACTAATGTTTTCCAATGAAAAAAGTATCTTTAATTTTGTATTTTAGGTTAATTGAAGGTTAAAAAATAATATTGTGATTAAAGTGAACCTTTTCAATAATCATTCGAGGAATGCATTAAAAGAGTGTTAAACAACAATTAGAACTTTTGTTAAATGCATAATAAATAAACTTAAATAAACTCTTCATAAATAAGCAAAACTATTATAAAAACAATGTAAATTCAAATACTATATTTATCAGCCAGCGATCAAGTAGTTTTGAAGGAATTGTAAAGTTTTCTGGTGTCTTGGGAGAGCACCTAACCGGTATCAGCTGTGTATTCGGCTTTCATATATTTTTTGAAGAGGGGAACTAGTTCAAAGAACATAAATATTTGTTCTTCCACTTCAATATTGATGCTTTCACCTTTCTGTCTTCTTTATGTACTTCAAGCTCGTTTTGAAGTGCTATTCCTAATTTCCCACGCAACCTTCGGGCTCTCTACAAGCAAACACGGCGAGATTTGTGGCGCGATCTCTGTTTACTCTGCTGCTACGGCAAGCACTCCATCTCAGGATATCTCCCCGCCTTTCTCCTGTGGCCTGGCGTTCAATATAAGGCCCAGCCAATAAGAACCGAAATTGAAGGATGGCAGGCCGAAGAGCACGTTGTTCTTTTGAAGACGGTATCGTCACTGTATAATTCTCCAACAAGTGGCTTTTGAAGAGGAAAAGTTCCGAGGAAGAATGCCGAGGGGGGAAGCAGGAAGAATCGAATGAAAACACTCCAGCCTGAAGCACGTGTGATGCACGTAAATGAAAAAACGGCAGTTTTGTTTGAGGAGTTCGGGTGTTTGAAAACCCCGGGAAATAATAAGAAAAAAAATCCCTCCTTTTCCCTCTTTTTTTCATACTTCAGTTGGCTTTGTCGGCCGTTATCACACTTTCACATGGACTTGTGGGGTGGGATATTGCCCTGGCGTGAATAAGCCAGGGATGTAATTAATGTGCGGAGCACTGTGGTGTGAACAAAAAAATATCATAGCTCTTTCTGAAAAGTGGTCTACTTATGTCATACAACGGAGCAGAGGGTGGCCCGAATTTTAAGTTGAGTGGAAAGAAGGGAATTTAAATGAAATCGTCAACCATCCAAATCCACTTTCCAAAGGCAAGGCGGAGTGCAAAAAAATCAATAATAGATTTCATGTTATGTGTGATTGTATAAGGAAACAAAGATATGACGTTCTTCATTCAGCATCTTAGTTTTATGTTTGACGCTTTCAAATTTAAATTGTGATAAATTTAAATTTACTTCATAAAACTTGAACTTCATGATTATCAAAAAATTGAATTTGATTTTTTTAAATACAAAATTAACAAAAATCTATTTTTTATATTAACTTTTGTTACATATTTCTTATTTCTTCTAATTTATGACTTAATCATAAAATTCGCGATAAATTACAGTAGATAATACTAAGATTTAAAATGATGTAAATGTTAAAGTTACAACATAACATCAATGATGAATTGCTAATTATGATTTATTTGAAAGCTGGTTGACTAGTTGGTTTTCGTTTCCATAGTTATAAAAAGAAATCCTAAAATATTAATGTTATGGCTAACTTTTCATTTCCTATTCTCTTGTGAATAACACCATTACTTTAAAGGAGCTGTAATATTTATATAAAATATAATTTAATAAACACAATTTGACATTAAAACCTCTCACTATGTTATTGTAAACTTCGAAAGTTTTCGGTAGAATAAACTACAATCCAAATAAATCATTCCAAATATTAGGTTGAGGAAAAGAAATTCATTATTTTGTGGTGAACTTTATGTAACTTGTTTCGAATTTGCTTATCATAAAGGTTTAAAACTGTTTCAAGACTGATCTATAAAATCTGGGTATCCTAAACATCTTTAACATCAAGTGTATCATTAACATCAAAAATACCCAAATTGCTGTTTTGGCTCTTACAGTATTGGGACCATAAACACTATTCATACTTTCAATCATAACTATTTTAACCTTTATCAATGATAAATTGCAAAATGTGCTAAATTTTCTTTGTTGAATTCCACTTTTAACACTTTTCAACTCATAAATGAATGGACCAAAAAAGAGGAAAAGAATTTTTTTTTTTTAGAGAAAAATGTCACATTTCGAACGAGCATAAATGTGATATTGCTTGATCTATGTTTTGAGATTATATTTGATTACATTTTGATCACTGCAACTTTCTATCGAAAAAATAATGGATTACTTTTTCCCCAAACTAATATTTATTGAAGTTCTCGTATATTCCTTATAGGCCAGATGGTCGGAGCTACAAAGACATTTTGAATATTCTGATTCAAAAACTTTTGTACAGATCTTCATGTTTTTATTTCTAATTACATGTAAATATGCGTTCTGAAGAAAGTTACTGGTGATAATAGTGCATTAGTAGCATTGCAGTGAATTTATATTTTATTGTATGTAGAACCTAACTTTTCAAAGAGAAAATGTACAATGTTTGTTCTAAAATAACAAAGAAATAAAATGAGAAATAATGTGCAAAATAATTATATATTTAGGGGAAATAAGGTTTAACAATTAAGATAGTAATAGCTTTATTAAAACATGTAAAATAAAATCACAGTGAGTAGAGCTCCAAACCTGCATATGAAGCAACGTGCTCTAATTTTTTAATGACTCAAAATAACATGGCTTTCAAAAAGTGTAGCCTATTGTTAATCCTCGAAGTAATCACCATTGATATCTAGCACCTTCAGCGAACGTGTCTCCAATCGTGCAATACCTTTGAGATAAAACTTGGTGGTTTGGGGAAATTAAGTCTTAGTGCTTAGCCCTTGTCTGCTTCATTGTTGAAGGATTTTAGATGATTGTCTTGAGAAAGAAAAGGTAGTTATTTGATGGTGCAAGATCAGGTGAGTAAGGAGGATGGCGAGGACTCTCTTAATCGAGTCGTTGCATAGTATTCTTAGCCACCCACTCTTAGCACCACATAGTGAACTACTTGACGACTAGGCCATGAGACACAAAACATGATCTTCCACGGATGCAGAAGGATAAATCTTGTGCGACCTGAATATGTGAAACCAATGACTTGCCGTATGTTCATTCATAGCACTATACTCAAGCGCTTGATATATTCGGCGACTTGATACAGCTGCTAGTAAGCCCACTTTGAAGTTGTAAAGAAACATTGAACCAGACAAAACCGAATCCTTTGACATGTCAATTTCTCTTCGCTAGCTCTTCACAACTGATGAATGTGCGTGGTGGACCTGTTTTTATAACTACTGACATTCCTACTCTCGACTGACCAGTATTTCAACCGCATCATTTGCGTACTTATTCTCACTTCTATAGCAACGTGAAAACGTCAAAAACTTTCTTATTTACCTTATATTTCAAATCAAATTCAATCTTCATGTTTGTAACCAAGATGGCGTATTGCAGCTCAAGTAACCAATGCCTTTTCCATTCCATGCGTTGAAAAACGCTCTGGAGTGATTTAACTCAACAAGGGCCTTTTTAAAAAAATCTCACTATTCCTCAAAACTTTAAGTTGTAATTCGCCAATGTGACAAAAAATGACCTTTATGCGACAAACTAACTAATCTTATCTCTTTGAAGTTGAAATATCGGTAGCTATTAAATAATCGATTAAAGTAATTTTACCTTCTTCAAACTGTTTTCCATCAGTTATTGATACTTGCAATTAATCTAACTATGAAGATCTCATTTTTTTTTTTTTTTTTTTTAAGTATTTGATGCAAAAAGCTGTTTTATAAAAAACACAAAAATAGAAATAACAAAGGCATCTGCGCCCTTATAATTTACTCAAAGATATCCATGGATTTAAGATACATAATATACTATATGATACACGATAACATTTAATAATTCATTGAACATAAGTTATCATATAATAAGTACCTTAATAAGGTTAAGAGCCACGCACACAAGTATGCTCAGATAAATAGGAATTTAAATTATGTTAACCTGTGTGGAAAAGGAAATTAAAAACTATCGTCTGCTGGACATTTCAAATATTCAGCTATTCCAGTTATATTTCTTTCAATCTTATAAATAACAAAAGAATTCCAATCATCGGTCTAAAAAGAGGGAGGGGATAAGCATAAAGAATTCGGAGCTTCTCCCGAGTTCAAATGGCGAAGGGACCAATGTTTCTGCTTATGTGACCCACGCTAGTTCTAATGTGTCACTCGTTGTCTGAAAGAGAATGTCTCTCCGCGTGACTACCTTCCGTATTCTTTTTCCTGGTCCCCCCTTCCGGAAAAAAGAATATGGAAGCCAGATATTCTCCCCCCCCCCCGGATGATGCTTCTAAATGGGGAATGCAATGAACCAAGGAAGGAAGGGGGCGATTTTTATTCCCACTTTCTCATTTTGGAGATTCTTCGCATACAGCTACTGGCCGATGTCCCTTTTATGTGACTTGGACGGTAGAAATAAAAGTAATTCACTATACAATGAGACCATTCTTGCTTTTAAGAGAATGGACTATCACATGTATTTAGTTTATTCCCTAATTGCTGAAAATTCTACTCACGTTATCATTGCTTGTAAATCAATAAGGATTTGTCTACAATCTGCAATAATCTTTAAGTACAATTAACAATCTTCACTTCACTTATCTCTCTTCGCTCATCTCTCTTCACTTATTCCTCCAAGCTCACAGCCGAATGGATAAAACTCTGGTTTTTGTGTCAATAGTTCGGGGGTTCGAATCTCACCTTGGAATTGGTTGTTCGTAGTGTTTCGTCATTCCCTTTGAACTGTAGGTCCCGGTCTAACTGGCCTTCTTGTGCAGAAACAAATATTGAATGACAAACATATCTCTAAAGATTTTGAAAAAGTCTACACTGCTCTTCCTAGTTATGGGCTTACCTTGGCCTCTTGGTTGGACACAACTCTTCAGAAAGAAAGGTTCCAGGGCCTTTCACTCTGAACACAGAACCAGACTGAACCCGAGTTGGATCTCAGTCCTGTTTATTAACATGAAAGATGAATGCATTTTTGCTATTTTGCATGTTTGTAGATGTGTGTCCTAGGAAATTTTCCGGGTTTCCTTCCTCACAACATGTGACTGTGGCCCATAATCTAAGAAAATATGCATGGTAAAATCATTAAAGCCTTGGATAGCTTACAGCATGGGGTCAGTTACCTTGGCTCAAGTTATGCAGGGCTGTTTACAAGTTCAGTGTTCTCCAGATTTTTATTACTTCCCTTGCAATAGAAAATTAAACTAGTTTTCTAAAATAATTTAGAATCTTTTTTAGCATGTATTCAAATCAAACTTTCCAAAGATTTTTTAATATCCGATATTTTGTAATTATATGCACAAAATTTTAAATTTTTTCCTTTTTCCATCTAAAATTAATTTTAATTTTTTTTTAAAAAAAATAATTTTTCTTTTTTTTTAATTAAGATTAACAATTTAATTTGTTTTTATCTCTTACATTTATTATTATTAGCAAGATAGTTTTTACAATATGTGATTCTATAAGTTAAATAAATTAAAAATCGGAAATTTTTATTTTGGAAGACATGTTAAACAAAATAGATAATAAAGATTAATTTTTTTTATTTGTGAATCTTGTACTCTTCAAGCGTTGTAATTATAAATTATACAAAAATTTATTAGTTTTTTTCAGCAAGATTGACGTTTATAAATACCACATACTTTTGTATGAATTTTTTACATAACCATTTAATCATTAAAACAAAAGAATTTCATTTCCATAAAAGGAATTTTTATTGCGTCGTTTCCATTCATTTCATGAAACATTTATAAGTATTTCTGAACCCATGTATCGTGAAAAATATCTTTGATACGTCGATAAAATATTAAATTCAGGCTTTATGTGGTTTCGCTACTGTTTCAAATGAGAAATGCTTTCAGAAGGGGTTTGCTATAAAAATAATTTATAGCGTGATTAAGTAGCTTCCAAGAGAGGGATAAAGTCGAAATTCAGCTGCTGTAAATTTTCTTCCCCTTCCCCCAAAACTGTCAGGTTCAAATATCACTTTTCTGGTTTTAAAATTGTGATCATTTTTGTGATTGTCATCGTAAAAGGACAATGGATTCAACTGACATTTTTGCCTTAAATGTTTGATCATAAAAATCAATTTTGAGTATGAAAATAATCATTGTAGATTGCTACTAAGAAAAAAAAATAATATTGAAAATATTTTATTTTTTTAATATTTTTTTAATAATCGAAAGTAAAACGCAGGGAATGTTTTAACCATTACTAGTTTATTTTATTTATGTATTTATACTGCCTCAGAGAAATTATTTATTAATGAATGAGAGTAGAAATCACTTGGAACTGCTGAGACCTAGTTGGTTAGGGCATCGTTCTCGTTAACGGGAGGTAATGAGTTCGAATACCGGCTTATATCCGAACATCCGTTTGTTCACTAATGGCGATTGGGAAAACTATGTCGTGGTCACAATGTCCTCCATTTTCCCATTC
>JAPDSC010160293.1:0-13350 GCA_026290005.1 Latrodectus geometricus
TAGTTGAGTGTTCGTAAAATCATTTATAACCCCTAATATTTAATCATTTCTCAAGGAATCAATGAATGTATTTATTTTATTTTAGTTAAATGTATGGCCATAAATCTAAAAGTTATGTTGATATTATTAATTTGTATAACATTTTTCTAGCTTTTTCAAAATGTTTCTCTAATTTTTAAGGTATTTTTCCTGATTTTTGTCAAATTGCACATAGTCATGCTTTTAAAGTAATGATTTTTTTCACAATGGACTGTTTACGAAATGATTACACATTTTTTTTAAATATTAGAAACAAATATATTCTATATTTAATCATTCATCTTTATAAATTATTTTAAATCAAAGGCAAAATTATTACTTAAAAAAATATGAAATATTTATACAAAATTAAAAACTTTTAAATTTTTTTAGTAAAAACAAGATCTGTGAGTTTCAAAATTTAAACTGATTGAATAGTGCAAAAAAGAGTGATTAAATTTTCAAAAAAGTATATTCTTACTTTCATTGAAAATGCTTTAATTCGTATATCACTTTTAAATTAACAAAAAGTTTTTATTTAATTTAAAAGAATGAAATAAGAAATTCATTTAGGACTATTAAGACTATTTAAATGTTATTTTCATATTAAAATATCATTTTAACTGAAATAAAGCTTAACATCTCTAAAAAAAGATCAGTTGATTTCATTATTTAAAGAAATCAGTAAGTACTGGTATATTTCTTAAATATAATAGTTTTTTTTAGGTAAATTTAGTACATTTTCTTAAATATTCATTAATTTAAAAATTTCTTGAATTTTTTTATTACTATAAAAATAGTTTATAAAATACATCTGAATATTTTTATACATTTAGTTGAATTTGAAGAACAAAGTTTGACAAATGTTTTGTATGGGACACTCTTTCGGGGTTAAGATTATTTACAAATTGATTACGATTAACATAAATTAAATGAAACATGTCATAATTATGATATGTGGTTACTTGTAAAAGATTTTAAATGTATGTTTAAATATTTGTATAAATCTTGATATTAAACACTTTTTACACATATGTTTAACGTAGCTCATATTTCGTGGTATTGGTATCTCATATTGATTTTAAATGTTAAATGTATTACTCTATGTATTATATTTCTCTAGACTTAAATATAATTTTGAATAAAACACTGATTTGTAATGTTTTAGAATGTTCATAATCTATAAGAATAAAATTAACATATGTAGGGTCGTATATATGCATAATCATCTATATTGCTTAAATTTATATACAAATAAATATTTTGCGAGGAAATAAAAGTTCAAAATGTGCTTGTAGAAATGAAATAATTAATATACTTTTCATACATTAAAAATATAATTTTTTTGCATATATTATAAATTACAAAAGAAAGATAATAAAGTTTGAAATAAACATTAAAGCATTCTTGGTACAGAAAATTTTTATTTTTTTATCCAACTGTGTTTCTAAAAATTTTTAAATATTATCTCCGCAAGGAAAGAATTTTTAAAAAATAGTTCTTTGAAATAGCTATGACACAGTACATAAAATTGAACTAAATTATATGAGAAAGTATTCGAAATATTTTATGTTATATTTATGTTGAAAAACTTTTCAAATAAGGAATGTAACATGATAAAATTTTACGAGTAAGCTGTTTTATGCATTTTATCTAAAATTCCTTTCTGCTCACTTCATATATTTGCTGATATAGCTAAAAATGCTGTATCTTTTTAAAACATGTTTTCTTAAAATTGATGGGTTTTTATATATCTTACATGTTGCTAATAAAATTTATATGATTGTATATTTTAAATTTATGGAAATTTTAAAGTGAAAAACAATTGAAATATTTTTAGCTTTAATTTTTGAAAAAATTTTCAATAACTATTTAAAAAGTGAAATAATTATTTAAAAAAACAAGCAATACAATTTTATATATACTATGTTTTAACTTTACTTTATATAATTCTAAACCTAATTTTTTTTACTTATTCATTTGGAATTTTTATTTCATTTCTTAATTCAAATTAAGGCATATTTTTGTAGAAATGTAAAAAATAATTTTTGTTTTGGACTTGTGGAAATAAATATGTAAATTTAGCATATATTAAACTTGTACGCTAATAAAAATTCGTAGTAAATTAATTTAAAAACATTATATTTATTATAAAAAATATATTTTCTTAACATTATATTTATTATAAAAAATATATTTTCTTAACATAGATTTTATACGGGCAAAAAAAGTTAACAAACCAAAAAATAATAAATAAATATTTAATACAATAAATTATTAAATTAATTATGAAATAAATATAAGTCTTTTTTTTTAATGTTTCTTTATTACAAAAATGTGCAAATACGTTAGCTTTTGTTCTTGTTTTACATACATAAAATTATTTTCAATTAGTAAAATAAAGATTTTTTCAAATATGTATTTAAAAATACCATACCAAACCTCATACTGACAACGAAATTATAATTAGTATAAAGTTTAATTAATAAAGTAAAAGGAATTAAATAGATGTGTTTCTTGATCTATAGTATTTAATCTGAAAAATTTAATGTATTATAAATGATACAAATATTTAATAAATATTTAGAAATCTATGCTTGAATATATTTGGAAATGATCGTGAAGCAATTTTTATAATGCCATTAAAGCATCTTACAGAACTCAATATTCAATTGTCTTTAAAAAATGGGTCCTAAATCCATTCAAAATAATGATGTCATTGAACATAAAATGATCTCAAAATGCGTGTTACTATTTTTCTTCCGATAGAATCCTTCATTCTTGTCTTTTATATTAAGAAAAATGATTCTATTCTAAATTAAACATTTCATCTGAGAATTCGAAGAAACCAGAGAGTTCACACAACTATGAAAAGAGAGCTGTTCTTTTTCTTTTCTCGTACTAAATGAAGCTGCATTTAATAGCATAGAAGCGAAAATGAAGGCTTCTGTTGTCAAATAAAAAAACAAAAACAGCATACTATTCTGATTTGATTAATGTGTCTCTTGAAACTAATGGAATCAAAGAAAACACTGAGAAAATTGTTGCTATTTTTATTAAAACTAAAGTGTTATTAAAACTAAAGGAAATAACAAAAATATAGTTACATATCTCTAATATAAAACGTTTATTCAATATAAATATATGAACCTTTTGAAATTTTGTGATTAATATAAACGTTTAATTAAGTTCACAAATTGAGAAAACAACCTATGAAGCATTT
The DNA here is from genome assembly GCA_026290005.1 of Latrodectus geometricus. NCBI lineage: Eukaryota > Metazoa > Arthropoda > Arachnida > Araneae > Theridiidae > Latrodectus > Latrodectus geometricus. The sequence continues at coordinate 3,242 of JAPDSC010160293.1, forward strand.
TCAAAAGAATAGTTATACCTAACTTTTCTCATAACTATCTCAATATCAAAGAATACTTTAGGATCAAATCTTATTGAAAATATATAATCTTTTCAAATAATATATTTTCAAATAAAAAAATTATGCTAATAATAACACGTTTTTCATACATTAATTTTCAAACTATGTAATGGACACTTTGTCTATATTTTAGGATTTTTGTTTTTATTTTAATATACCCTGCAGAGATTGCATATTTTTTCATATAATTAGAAAAGAAAGAAAGAAATCTCCCAAGTACTGAACTCGACAAACATGTTTGTTGAAGAATAACGATCGTCACTATTTGTTCAAAAGTGACTGAGATAGAACACAAGACCTTCCTTTAGGAAAATTACTGTCCTACATTCTGGCCATGATGATTCTTATTTTGTAATTAAAAAAAATACTTTGGAAATATAAAACATTTAATATGTCTATAAATAAAGTTACAAAAATCAAGCAACTACAAGATTGTTTATATTGATTGCTTTTTATTTGTCACACAAAATCTTAAAGTAAGTAACACTTATCATGACGTTAACTCACATTTTTTAAAAAAAATAAAAGCGTATTTTAAATACCTATCATTCATTCATAAATTCATTGATCAACAATAATATGTTTTGAATTGCAGAAATAATTCACTGATGGATAACGACATACAAACCATACCAAATTTTCAATACGATAAATATTTCAAACTTTAAAAATTATTAATACCCAGTTTAGTAAAACGTTTTGGATTTTAAAAAAAATATGAAGTATGACTTAAAATAAAGCTATTACGAAAAAATAGTAGTCATTGTTTTATGCCTTAAATGACCCAAAAATGATTTTTTTTCTTTTGCAAAAATAGTTTCAAGCCTAAAAAACCAAAATTAATTATCCTCTATTGTTACAATTTAAGAAAACATGGAAGTTTATTTGTAAAAAAAGGAATTTATCTATATAATAAGAAAATATTTTTTGAAAAATAATTTAGTGTATGTTAGTGTCAATTTTTAAATCTACAAAATGCTTCTCACATTTGGCACTTAATTTGTGATTTTATCTACCCTATATCACTAAGTTAATTTAATATCCAAAAAGTTTCAGAATAAAATTTTTAAAGTTTAATCTTAATTATTAATGTTTCTGCACTTTTTGAAAAATGGACATTTAACTTTTTAAAAAAAAAGTTATAACAATCTGTATGAATATTTTATTTTGAGTGTTACATAAGAAAATTAACGATTTAATGATTAAAAATGTCAAGCAAAACTTATAACTTTCATATTTAATAAACTTGTAAATGTCATGAAGATGTACATAATACATCGAGTGATTTCTGAATACTTAATTATTAAAAATATGTATATAAAATATTTTTAAGAAATTCGTTAATGATGAAAATATTTGTTTATGATTTTTTTCCATAAAACAATGCATCTATTTAGTTTTTTTTAAAAAATGTGAAATTTCCATAGTTTAATTTTTCTTTTCTTTTTTCTTCTAGAGGGTGCCATAATTTTTCTTTTCTTTTTTCTTCTAGAGGGTTCTATAATTTTTCTTTTCTTTTTCTTCTTTAATAAAATTATTTTTCATACTTTTAGAAAATGTGAAATTAAATTTCAGAATAAAATAAGTGGAGAACCTCAACTTCTTTTCATTCTCATTTTGCTGATCATAATTCAGTTTCAAAAATACTAACAATTGATAATAAAAGTTAAATATTCAAGTTTTTCAAGTTTTAAAATGTTTGTATTCTGATTGTCATATAATATATTTAATGAAATAATGAATGGAAAACAAAGTTATATTAAAATAATAAAAGATATATAATAACGTGTGTGTGTGCATCAGTAACACAAATTTTAAATTTTATTGCATCAAACACTTTAACTATTAAATTAATTTCACAGGTTTTTATTACATTAATAATGTATACTTAGTAAACCAATTGTATATTTATCATCAAATACAAAGTATTCACTAAACATTAATTATATATTATTTTATTAATACAGTAAAAATGCTAAGTGTTTTAAATTAAAGCTTCATGTAAATTTTCAAATATATTAATCACATAAATATTGCAGGTTTGATGAAAACATAATCCATAAATTCACTTGATGCAAAGAAATGTTTTTGTATTATTTTATATATACTGTCAGAGGAACAATTGCTTTATTAATATTATATAAAAACAATGGTTAATCTATGCTACATTATAAAATGCTTATTTATTTTAATATGTATTAAATAAATTATTGAATTTACTAAAATTTTTTATCTAACATTAATATTATAATATATTGCTAATTTATTTAACTTTCAAGAATATGTTTTAAGTTCAGATTGAATAATAATTAAATATATTATAATTATCATGTTTACCTAACTTTACATATTATTTATTTAATATAATATACATTTACTTATATAAAGTGTATTATATTAAAATGTTATGTACACTACTGGCCATTAAAATTGCTACACCAGAAAGAAATGCAGATAATAAAATGATATTTATTGGACAAATATATTATACTAGAAATAACAAGTGATTAAATTTTTAAAAAATTTGGCTGGATAGATCCTGAGAAATCAGTACCCAGAACAACCACCTCTGGCAGTAATAACAGCAGTTATACGCCTGGGCATTGAGTCAAACAGAGATTGGATTGCATGTGCAGGTACAGATGCCCATGCAGCTTAAACACGATGCCACAGTTCATCAACCGTAGTGACTGGCATTTAGGGACGAGCCAGTCGCTCGGCAACCATTGGCCAGAAGTTTTCTATTGGTGAAAGATCATGAGAACGTGCTGGCTAGGGCAACAGCCGAACATGTTCGGTATCAAGGAAGGTCCGTACATTACCGGTAACATGTGGTCGGGCATTATCCTGCTGAAAAGTAGGATTTCGCAGGGCTCGAATAAAGGGTAGAGCCACGGGACGTGACACACCAGAAATGTAACGTGCACTCTTCAAAACACCGTCAATGCGAACAAGCGGTGACCGAGACGTGTATCCAATGGCACCCCATACCATCACGCCAGGTGATGGGCCAGTATGACGATAACGAATGCACGCTGCCAGTGTGCGTTCACCACGATGCCGCCAAACACGAATGCGACCATCATGATGCTGTACACAGAACCTGGATTCATCTGAAAAGATGACGTCTCGCCATTCGTGCGCCCAGGTTCGCCGTTGATCACACCATTGTAGGCGCTCTTGTCTATGACGCAGCGTCAAGGGAAGCCGCAGCCATGGTCTCCGAGCTGAGAGCCCATGCTGCTGCAAACGTCATCGAACTGTTCGTGCAGACACTTGTTGTCTTCAAAACGACCCCGTTTCTTGACTCACGGCTCGTGACGTCGTTGCACGATCCATTACGGCCATGCGGATAATATGCCTGTCTTCTCGGCTGCTAGTGATAGGTGGCCGTCGAGATCCCGCATGGCGTTCCGTATTACTATCCTGAGCCCATCGATTCCATATTCTGCTAACAGTCATTGCATCTCGACCGACGCGAGCAGCAATACTGCGATAAGATAAACCGCAATCCCGGTACGCTACAATTCGACCTTTATCAAAGTCAGAAACGTGCTGGTACGCATTTCTCCTTCTTACACGAGGCATCACAACAACTTTTCACCAGGCAACAACGTTCAAATGCAATTTGTGTATGAGGAACCGGCTGAACAATTTCCTCATTTAAACACAATGTAGGTGTCGCTACTGGCGCCTGTTTTGTCTGAATGCACTGAAACGCTAATTATTTGCATATCACAGCACCTTCTTCCTTTCGCATGAATTTCACGTCTGTAACATGTCGCCTTCTTGGTGTAGCAATTTTAATGGCCAGAAGTGTATATAAAATATTTTTAATTAGATTGAGGAAATTTAGTCCATAATTTGTATTATTTTGTTAGTAATACAACAACTAGCTGTGTTTGGTACATTTTTCCTGCGTACGAGCAAAAATTTAAAAATTATGTTTAATATTTTTAATAATTCCGTGATGTTGTAGTTTATAGTTATTTTTTTATTTTCTTCCTAATATATTCAACTTAAGTACTTATATGGCTGTATTTCAAAAAATTTAACTTATCTATCGTAATAAGATTTAATTTAAATATTAATTAAACGATTAATTAAAAATTTAAAACAAGAACGCAAATAAAACTATATGTTTAATGAAAAATGTACCATTAAACTTGATGAAATGCATTTATTTATTTATCTCTAACAGAATAATAGAGATGTTGAATTTGAATAGTAGAAACACTGTAATATAATGAGAAAATACAACCAAAATGTTTTAATAGTAAAATCTATTTTAAGACTTAATTATCTTATGTCTTAAATCTTAATATAATTGTTGAAGTAGGAAATCAATAACAAAAGAAGTAGTAAATCAACGAAAGATTTTCTTAATACAATAGTTCTTAAAAAAAAGTGCAGTTGACCTTGAAATATAGATTAATCTAGAATAAAATTATTTAAATTTTGTGAATGGAAGCGACAGATTCGATTCCATAAATGCAATACATACTATAAAGTCTCTCAATTGTATTACAATCAGACTAATTTTGACAGTTACTTTTTATTTATGAGTTAGATCATAAGACAATAAGCAAAATTATTTTCAAATTGACAAATGAACATTAAATATATAATGATAAATCTAAAAAAGTCAGCGAGCACTCCAGTTTGAAGTCCGAGGGGAAGTGTGGCTTTAATACATATGAGATATGTCCATTTCTACATGAAGATCTATCAAAAAGGATTAGTAGCCACACTGATGAAAGATAGATATTTATTCAGACAATCGCAGCTAGATAACACACGAGACATGACAGCAGATTTCGTCTTAGACCACTGAAGGACACTGAGAATCCGTTTTATCCATAGCTTTTAAAAATGGCAATCTTTGAGTTCTTCGTGAAAAATGACCCAAAAGATGTTCTTTAACAACCATTTGATATCATTAAAACTGAGTTTAAAATTAAATTTCTTCAGGACAGATATCCCTCTTTTTACCAAACAATACGTAATCTCATTTTCCTGGTTTCCACAACTGGCCCTATTGTATTGAAGAACTACATTCTTATTACTGGCAAATCAGTTGAAGAGACTTAAGCAACTAACAATGGTAAAAGTTCTTGAGCGGCAGAATGCATTATTTGACAGAAGTATGATTTTGGATTCATAATAATACAATTTTCGAGCAGGGGTCTAGTCGTAGCGGAAGTTGTGAGAAAGGCATGATAAAAAGCACCAATCTCTCCGTCGAAAGCTGACTTACGGATTTCTTTAGTCGTATATAAAGAAAAATATTCACAGCAAATGAGCACCGGCATTAGCCACTCACTCTGAACTGTAAGTACATACACTTAACGATGCTTCCTCGAGATAAATTGATTCCATTATTTCCAGACCGAAAGTTTTGTTTTTAAAACTATAACACTTGTACTTGCTATTGAGAAATCTTTAGTTAAATCAAGGTGTACATAAAATTATTGTTAATAATGTGTTAATTGGAAGACAGAAAGTCTCAGCCTTGAAATTCAAATGTATCGCAGAAATTATACCGCAACTCTCAGCAATAGAATATTGTGTTTTCCTGTTTCTCTCACAGACTAATGAATCCTGATTCCACTGGAAATTTTACCAAGAAGTTTAAGTATTCTAAACCCTCCCCCCAAAAAAACGGTACTATCTTGAATAATTACCTTAAAGGGACTCTTTCAAAGTAGCTTACAGACAATGAATGCCGTCTTCACAATCTCAATTTCAAAGACTAATTTTGAAAAATCACAAAAGATAGAGAACTTGCTCTAATCATGTGATCAGCACTCATAGCAGTAAGAGTAAAATATACGCTTTGTCTGAGAAATTCAAAGTAGCATTTGAGCAGCTCTAATTAGAGGCCACAAATATTTTTAAATGATTAAGTGATTTTTAATCACAATTCTGTCTTCTTCATGAAAGTTTTCTCTTTGTCGAAAACTACAAGCAAATATTTTGATTTATTAAACAATGATATCTGACGACCCTTAATATAAATTTGGGGATGAAAAGGTTAGATCGTAAAAGAAGAAAACACTACAAAAGTGTTATCGAGGTTGGCTTTATAGAACTCAGTTCTGCCTATTTTTTTCAACAACCAGCTAAGTCTTTTTCAAAAAAACATTTACTGATACTATTATGTTTGCTCAATTATATGTAAACATAATCGGATAACATTAATATTGAAACTTCCATTTGTTGAGAAATACTGTTATTTATTCAAACAAATTAATTTATATTGAAAGGTAATAATTACAAACATTGTGATTTGATAATTTATTTTTTATTATTTTTCAAATAATTAAAAAAGTGCTAAAATATTTCTGACCAATATTTAGTAGCTTGTTCCTGTAATAAATAATATATAAGATAGTTATAAAAACATTTCTTTGAAGATGTTATGAAGTAGAGAATTTTATTATTTAATTGGATTAATTTTTACAATTCTATATATATTTTAAGATTACAATAAGCTCACTCATGTGGTTATTTGTTTAAACTAATTCATCACTCCCTTCACATAGTTTGTTTCACAAAATGTTATTTAAACTATTTCTAAGTAAATACATGTAATTGTTCTCCAATCTCCAATGAATAATGGTAATTACTAACCAAAACTTCAGAAGAAAGTAATATTTTTTCACTTCTATGATAATTTGTTAAGCTTTCTCAATTTCATCCTTTAGTATTAAGACTACAGATAGAGTAATTGATTAAAATAATTTCCGGAATTTGTGCCGAACTAATAAAAACAAAGTCGTAAAATTACTAACAACGTTTCATCACTGAAACAAATGGCTTCATATATTACTTGCATTCTTTGAGAAAATATATCAAATATTTAATTTTTATTCTAGGTTTTATGCGCTTGATATGAGTACATAAACTTGAAAAATTGCTATTCATGAGACTTTGAAAAGAAAGAAAACAACACAATATAGAATTTGTCACTTATCATTTATTAACGATGACATATTTCGCATTGTTATTTAAAAGACATCAATGCATTCCAGTGCATACTATTTTGACTCATATATTTGACAAATTACATACAAATGCCTGGCAAACAAAATGGCAATTTTTGTACTGTAGTTTTTTTGTAAAGCAAGTTTTCCTTCATAAGAAACTTATTTATATTTGTAATTTAACTGAATATATTATAAATTTATTTAAAATGTATAATTAAAGTATATTACCAATATTAATAAATTTTATACCAATATTTTGTAATTTAAATCTAAAAATATTATAGATTTATTTAAAATGTATAATATTTTTAAATTTAAACTACAAGATATTGATATAAAATTTATTAATATTGATAATATATTAATATAAAATTTATTAATATTGATAATATATTAATATATTATTATTTATTTTCGCATACTAAGAAAGTATCTAAAACAAAATATTGACTTTCTTAAAAAAAAAATTGTTTAAAAAGCAACAAAATTACAATTTAATTATTTAATTTGTAAAAATTTCACTATAAGTATGAAATTATTTATATAAATTAAAAAGGAATCTCACCTAAAAAATTTAAAATGTATTTTCTATGTCTTAATGATAAATAAAGTTCAATAACTTTGAATAACGTTTTTATAAATTTTAAAATTAAATACCCTTAAAATGCAAACAATTAAATGATTCGGATAAAGAAGATGTTTTTGATTAATGATATCTTGCAGACAGTAAAAACAAAAGTCTTTTTAAATTGGATTTTTCACTCTTTTCATTTGATTCTTAAACTTCCCAAAAGAAAAATTTCCTCTTTTTCACTGCACATTTAAGCTATAATATATCAATTTTCATTGATACAGAAAAAATTTTTAAATTGAATTATTCTATAAGTTATTGATGCGTACTAATAAGTCCTTTTGTCATTAAGCTCCATTTCAAGATAATCATATATTTAAATATATATTTTTAAAAAAATATCCGTTATAAAATATATGTAAAAAGTAACAAAGTAAATAATATGAAAGGAACTACTATAAATGTCAAGGAAGAGAAAGATATATTACACTTCTCATAAAATACCATTTTCAATACTTTTTTGTAAAAAAATTACATGTCATGGAAATTTAAAAGGCTTACAGTATGTATTTATGGTAAGACACTTCCACAGTATGTATTTCAAGTCTCTGAAATATGTTTTGTATATTACTGTTATTTGATTCTTCTGATACAATGGTAAACGAAATCTTTCTATTTATAAATTCGAAACCTTAATGGCATCAAATCCTCAAAGAATGATTTACTTCTTATTATAATTCTATGAAAAATATTTTTGGAAATTTTTCGTGTATAATATGTACATAATATTCATTTTGGGCTAATGAGGAAAAGTTATATTTACATAAAAATTTCAGTATTCTCATTAATAAATATTTTTATTCATAAAAATATTAACAATATTTTTAATGTACAAATTATAATTTTTTCTTTAAATGCAATCAATAGTCTACACATAATTAGTTCAACTGAAACATTATTATAAAAATAAGCACTATTTAATAGACTAAATTTCACATGATAATATTCCTACAAGAAAGATGGAGTATGTTAATTATAAAACTTTTTCGCAGAATTGAATTTTTTTTTTTAGTGAATATTTTCTATTTACCTTTTCAAAACGATTTACAGTCATAATCTAATGACAATGGTTTTATTTAAAATGTGCATAGATAATGAAATAATATATAATGAAGGATGATAACAGAAAAAGTATTTCGTTGAACATAATTGTTTACTCATTTGAACATCATTGCTTAACATATTTTATTTACATTTGAATAAAGTATAAGTTTTGAATAGTTAAATTGTGAAGGAATAAAATTTAATTTAAATTTTAAAATACTAAAACGTATTAGATTTTCTATAATGCATATACTTATTGTTCAAATTTTTATATTTTTGTTAGGAAAATATATTCGTTATTGTCATGATTGCTTGTGCTCAATTTCAATTATTACATACACACAAAAATAAGAACTAGAGAATGCACACTGTTTCTTTAGTTTTCAATATTTATAATAATTAGTTATTAGTTTAAAATCATTGACAAACAATCCTAATTTTCATTTCACAACAATTTTGGAAATTATTGACGTAATTTACATAGCAACAGCACATTTTATGTCACTAATCAAATTAAAAACACGTTAAATGCCAACGAATCAAATTTAATGGAGCATTAATAAAACATTTCATTAAAATTATAAGCATTCCTCAAATTTTACAGCGTTAAAGAAATGATGAATTAGGGTGGCATTTCCATCTTCATTAAAAAGAATTACATTCGTTAAAGGAGTTCATCATTTATGTTTTTCTATTTTATAATATAATATAAAAGGTACAAAATTACCAAGACAATAACAATAAAATTAGCTTCTCCTGGACTCAAAATTTGATGGAGTACATTCTATGGCTTCACTATCTACATCGTTTAGTGAAGCGCACAGTTATCTTTTGGCTTTATAAATAAAATGTCAGCATATTTGAATTCATCACTTCTAGGATAGACAATTTTCATAAAATAAGGATAAAATGAGGAAATGTTTGATGATTTGCATAACTTAAAATCGATAATTCAGATCATATTTTACTTGCATTAAATTTATATAAACACTTATTCTGTGAACAAAGCCAATAGTATAGTTATAATAAACATTCCAAGTGGAACTAATTTATTATAAATGTCAAAAAACTGCTGATAAATGATATTTCTTAATCTGAAGATCCCAAAAATTACAACTCATATTAAAAGTTACAATATTCTATTTTAACTATTTTTATAAAATTAGCAATGTGTAATAAGTTAGTCCTAAAATTAAAACATGATTTAAATGTTACTTTTGTTAAACGTAAAGAACAATATTTATGTGTAAAATTTTTGTTTTTGTAATTTTTTACTATTAGTGTTGTATATGGTTAACTATATCTTATATATTTAAATAGGTATTATTATTCAGAAATATACAGTTTTTATTGCTTTAAATTATTAAATAACTTTAAATATTATT
>JAPDSC010160296.1:0-16192 GCA_026290005.1 Latrodectus geometricus
TATATATATATATATATAAATTTGCTATTACTAAAAACTCAATATCTTAAAAAAATAATACTTTCAGTAAATACTATAAAAACTAAAATATTTATTAAATCCTTCAGTAGCTTGTACTTAAATATTATTTCAATAGCTGTGGTAGAAATCTTCAAATGTGTAGCTTATCTTCTTTAAAGAAGCAATTTTTTAGTAATAAATGTTTATAATATAAAATATATATAATATTGTGCGATTATAAGGATGAATTATAAAAAAGTTGAAAACAACGCTTCTAAGATTTAAAATGACGTGGCATTTGAGATTTAACCAAATAGGCAATATTACATGGCAGAAAAATTTTTAAATTATAATCAAGAGAAATGAAGTTAAAGTTAAGCTTTCATTTAGGCAATTTGTAACAACGAAAATATCAATATTCTAAGTGTGAAAGACATTGACGTAAACCAGATATAAATAGATGATGTTTCCACAAATATATGATTATTCAAAAGAATTATCTGTAACAGTTCTATTGATTTAATAATAAAGTTATCATAAATAAACTGTAATAGTTTTATTGAATTTGGAGTTTTTAAATTAACTTTTCTTACATATTTTAGATTTAGCAATTGACATACAGTGTTTTAATGCATTAAATAGTTATTTCATATATTTATATGTTCTATGTAATTTACAAAAATGTTTCATCTGATATCAAGATTTACATTATTTGTGATCACAAATTCTAATTTAACAATCAATATGTTTTTGAAAATTTATACATTAGCTACATAAAAATAATTATACGAACCCGAATACGTCAATTTCATATTTCTTAATTTAATGCTATTTAACTATTTATTAAATTTGAGAAATATATAAACTCTTTCTGAAATATTTTAAGACAACTAATAATTAATTTTGAATCAATATCTTACTAAAAGTAATTTTTAGGTAGCTAAAGCTTTCTAACAAATAACTAAGTAACTTGGAGTTTCTACTACTTTTAACTAATCTATCATATTTAATTAGTACTTAAAATATAGCAAATTGGATAAAAACTTAATTAAAAATATTTATTAAATAAATTTTTAACATTTATACTGCAGTAAAATATGTTATTTACAAACATTTCTGATTTTAGTTATGAAAACAATTAAAGTGGTAACATACTTCATCATTAATATATTTCAAATGGTTTCAGGCATTGAAAGATAATAATTAATTGGTTGTTGTGCTTAAAAAGAGAAAGCACAATATCAAATCTTCCAAATAGAAAAACGATTATAATTTAAATATAAGAAAAAAATTATTCAGTAAAATAAACTTCTAATATTTTTATTCATTTATAATCACTGTTTCCTGGAGGTAAAATCAAGAATAGAATTGCCTAGTTGTATTTAGTTTTGCAAAAATGAAGAAGAGAAAATTCAAAAAATAATTTGATTTTTTAAATTTCATTTGTTTTTAGTAACTTATAATCAGGTATCCAAATATTTTTAAATATATATTATAAGATCAAAATATCTAATGCTTAATAAATTTTACAATCAATTTTATATAATAAGTTTCAGATCTAATAATCAGTTAATAAATAATTTCTTTATTATATTAACAGTAATTATGTGTGTGTTCTAAATTTACAAATTAACTTTTTTTATTAAATTAATTTAATTGGCATTATTTAATATATAAAAAATCGTAACCTAAATTAAAATGAAAGTATATTAAGCACTTTTTCGTAAAAAGAAATATTTTAAACGAAATAACTGATTTTATTGAAAATAAATATGAATACATGTCATATGATTAAAATTTTAAGAACTTTATTCCCATCAATGATGAATAATTTCACATTGAAAATTCAAATCAATTGTGAATGAAATTGATTATGTATTAAATATGTTTGTATTATGTTTGATTAAAGAGTAATAAACATTCTTAATGTCATTCTGCGATGCATTTTGCTAGGAATTTATTAATTGTTACTGAAAATTTGTTTCGTTTTAAGTATACGAATCTTGTGGCCTATGGTGTCTCAAACACAGTCGGTTGATATAATGTCTGATGAACACACTGTCTTTATAAAAATATTAACAAAAGAGCAATCTTAGAATTATCTTATTGAAAATAACTGAGATGACAAGTTCGATATGTTTCCTTGTGTTACCTGATGATCATTGGATGGAATTAACTTACAAATTCGCTGTTAAAATTTGTACGTAGGGTGACTAAAAATGACTTGTTACTGAAGGAGATAATATTCTGTAACCGAAACCCAGTGACCTTATCAGTATCGTCCTTATTTTTGTAACATAGTGTTAGAATTAAGCAATAAACAAGGTCCATCTTGTTAACTAAAGATGATTAGAACACCTTCAATAAATCCTGATTGCAAAATTCTCCAAGTGAAATGATACCTCTGGGATCGTAGGTCAAGGTTCTTCTACTTCGTCCTGGTTCTAAATTAAAATTTCAAATACAACCAGTAGATTTTATCTAACAGGCAGTAAAAGTTCTAGTCTTGATATAGTTAGATATGCCAGTGTACACACATGCATTCTCTCCCTTCATATTACAAAGACTTTATGCTTTTGATTTTGTTCAATTAGCCTTTCAATGGCTAATTGAAACCAGAACAAGGTAAACCATAAGGAATAAAAATCTCATCTGACGTGTCCTATAAAGTATGTGAACCTGCTGGCATTCATGATGATTGACTACACCACTAATGTAGTCTATGCCACTCATTTTAATGGTGTAGTAGCAGATATCTTTAGAACTGATTGGAGTGTCGCCTCAACCAGATACCACCTGAATTAGAGCTTGTGATGGTAAGAGTTTTCACAAGTAGTTTAAAAGGAGAATTTGGGAAGATTTGAATATCAAATAAAAAATGACTGATGAACAATTTGAGCAAATTACACGATTATCCGATATAGCTTAGCATTAATGTTATTTGTTTGATAAAGCCTTCTTTCCGCTGATAATTTCATTGCTGTTAATATTGATAACAACACCTATGTAATTTTTTTTTTATATGAACCAAGTGACTTATTTTAAAATGTTCAATATTTATCTATTTTACCAAAAATATAAGATTATAAACCTACAGGATGAAGACTTTACTTTTCACTAAGATTTAGTCTCAAGTTAGTTCTCGCACAGTTTTTAACAATATTGTATTAAATATAATATTTAATTAATTCGATTACAGAGAAATAATTATTCCAATTTAAAGTTACTTCTATTGCAAATAAAAAATATAAATTTTGGGAAATGTTCATGATGATCTGCTTCGAAAATATTTGAAATGACAAATTTTTTACAGATAAATCTATATGACAAGAGATTCATTTTGAAAGCAATCATTCTTTGAAAACAGTTCCTCTATTCCGTGTTGATAATGCACCATACTCTGATTTTTATATGCAAAATTAGACTACTGAATGAAAAAACTGGATTGAGTTTGTAATTTCTAAAATAGAGTCAAAAACAAATAGTTGCATGAAGTAATTTTACTCTGATATTCTTACTCTGAATTTTACTCTGAAAAATAGAAATTTGTTACAGATCAAAATCAGCAGTAAATCTAATTTACAATACCATTCAGCTAAAAGTGAGTCTGGTTGGCCAACGTAATATACAAAAGCTATGTCAAAGCAACCAACAATAAAGGAAAAAAAAACTCTAAGTAAATATTTCCTCATATCTTTATTAGCTGGCATTCAAGCATTTGTAATTTTACCGCCTAAAGTGTTTTTTCTATGTAGGCTTCTGTGGTGAAGGGTTAAGCATCGATTCTCTACCCTGGAGGTTTGAGTTCTAATCCTTTCTATTGCATTACGGAAATTTTCATACCATTTAATTAACTTTCCTCTTTATTCTACTAGTCACTAGAATACTCTTTATTCTACAGGAATAATGTTTCGGAATTTTATGTCACAATATAAATAGGTATATGTTTTAAATTATCGGTATTTTCTCAATTTTGTGTCAACCAAATGTCGTGCGATTTATGAAGAGATTTGAATTTCTTTATTTTGAATTCTTATTTCATCCATGACAATCAACGTAACATAATTTTATAGGGGTGGAAATAATATATTCTCGAATGTTCTTTATAAGGGAATAATAATTTTTAATCTGGTTTTATTAACTATGCCATATTTTTAATATGCATTGTTTTTTAACTTTAAAAAGTAATTTTTCTATTTTCAGTATTCCAAGCTTTCTAAGACAGAACTAAATTCTACTAGTATTTCTTTTTTTCAAATGATGGTATAGTTCGGACTTATAATTGATATATTAGTTTGGGGAAAAAGTAATCCATTATTTTTTCGGTTGACGTCTGTAGTGATCGATATCTCGTGAGGTATCTATCAAACAATTTTAGATTTATGCTCGTTGGAAAGGTGACATTTGACACTAAAATATCCTCCTGTGGTTTTTTGTTTGTTTTATTCAATTACGAGTACAAGGTTTTAAAAATGAAAGACAACAAACAGAAAATTGGATACATTTTCGTTTTTCTCTTGTAACGGCGAAAAAGATAGACGGGTGGCTAAAATTGTGAAAGGTGTTTATCGTCCTATATAAGACTGTAACACCCAGTTACGTACAATTTTTGTTTCGTCGATTCCGTTCGGGTGTTTTTTATGTTAGAGAAGCACATCGCATGTGGATACAGCATCGTCGAAAATGTCTATAAAATATCAAAAATGATCGAAGTTAACCGCATGTCAGCAGTCGTAACGCGCAAGACCTAAAAATCTACATGAAAGCTGTTTTAAACCTTTTTACAAAGTGAATCCAAAAGAAGTTACATAAAGTTCAAGTAAAAATAATGGATTTCTTTTCCCCCAACCTAATATTTAAAGATACCCATAAATTTTACAAATTTTTTCTTAATGAATGAAATTTAAGTCTTGAAAAAATGCTTATTACAAAACTAATTTTGCTACTTAAAATAACGCCAAGTACTTTTTAGGAAGTAGTTAAATTGGAATTATCGCTAAAAGTATAGTCATTATAAAGTGCTCTCTTTAAAGCTCTTACTGGCAAGAAAGCTTAATTATGTTTCATATATAAAATTTTGAGTGTCATTATTCTACTTCATTTTTATAAAAGACATCTTGATTCATTCGTTTTCTGTGAAACAAAGGTATGTATGATAAATAGTAAACAAGTTTGATTAATTTGATTAATACCAAACCAAGATATTTTATTCAAATGATTTATAGCATAATTTGTTTTATTTCTATTGAAATTTAATGAAAATGTTATTTTCAAAGCTTGTTTAATATTCCTGAAAATGCATAATCTTCTTTGTTTTATTTTTGTACAAAATATGTTACTTCAAAAATTATAAAATAATTATGCGATAAATATAAAAAACATTACAAATGTTAAATAAATTGCAAGTATCTAAAACTTTTTTAAATGTTTAATAAAAAGGTTTAATTATCTTAATGAAATAATTTCAAGTATAAAAATTTTTATTTGATTGAAAATATGCAAATACTATTTTCGTTAAATAGTCTCTTTCAGAAACTATTCTCACAAAGATTGTAAATCAGATTACATTAATATACATATGTAGGTCAACTGAAAAATTCCGTCTTTTTCGGTTTACAATTAGTTTCAACTAGTATGCTCATTTGTAGATTGAGAAAAGACTTGATCAACTCATCTCAACAAGCCATTTTCGACCATATTTGGAAACTAGGGTTTATGTGAGAGTATTCGGAATTATAGTTCTACATAAGTTAAGTGATAATAAATTGAACTAATCATCATATGAACATCTATGTGTTTGTACTCAACAGAATCGAACCCTTCTTGGATCATATCATAATTGAGGATGGAAAGTGGGTTACCTATGAAATCAACATAAGGAAAAGGTATATTGTAAACCAAAAAAATCTGCCCCTTTCACCTCTAAACTGAAATCAATGTAGAGCATTAACAAGAGAATGTTATGTATATGGTGGGACATTCTATTACCAATACATTTTAAGCTGTTGAAATCAAATCTCGGACAAATCACCTTCCAATTTTTACTCGTTTCAATCCCAAAAAAAATTTTTGCAGGGCCTAAAATTTAAGAATAATTAAAATATCAGATAATCTGTTGGCGCAAGCGTAGAAACTCGAAGAACAGCGCCCTCTATGAAGACGAGAATATTGTGCCTCTGACCAATGACGAGAATGGAGCTTGACTGACTGTCAGCTTATTACTTATACACTTACTTGTTATTTGATACTATTACTTGTTATTGTTTTATAATAAAATCAATAAAAAAATCTACACGAATTCCGCCATATACTTTAGACTACTTACAACACCAGAAACGTTTTGAATTTATGGACTAACATAAGAGTTCAATTTCCATCCTCTTAAGATTAGACATTTTTTAAAAATGAGATATACAAATTTACAACACGTTGGAAAGAAATCATAAACAATGATGTTAATTATATTATTCAATAAAGTTTATTAAACACATAAAAAATTTATTCCAGTTTCATTTAAAAAATGGAAAGTACTTTACAATAGACACATAATATAAATATATAGAAAATTTAAGACTTATTTTGCTATTATATTTTTTCATTAAAACAATGAAAAAAAATAAAACAAAATAAATTTCAACTAAAATACTTTCTTAACTAATTTCTTTGTCATAATGACTTTTTGAATTCAATTCGTTTAAACTTCCGACCATTTATTTGATTTTAACTAAAATCTTGAATTGAGAGAAATGGCTAAAATAATTGCTTTTCAAGCATTGTCTTATTTATGAACAAATTTTTCATTATAAATTATTATAAATTATAACCTAATTTGTAATACAATCATTGCATTAATGGGAACTTACATTGTGTGAAGTTTATGGAGAGAAAATACAATGTGACTTATTTGTCTCAATTTAAAAATACATATTTTCTTCTGTTATAAAGTTCCACAATTATGCATTACTTTTGGAGTATATTTTGATGGTGATGGATTGAATGCATGCATTTTTATCTGAGTGCTTAAAATGGGTTTTCCTTAATTGCATTTTTCCCAGATGTTCTTATTTATGAGTTTCATTCTCGATTTCAATTCTTTCGCATCGATTTGCTTATTAAGTTATGTTATTAATTTAAACTTTCAGAAAATCAATGGAGAATATGAGAAGTTAAATGAATTTTCACCAAGGAGAAAAACTACTTTGAGAAAATTGCTTTTTAGAAAGAACTTCAAATTTATAACTTAAGAGCGTAATACATTTAATGTGTATTCAAATTTAGTTATTAAATTTTTCCTGAAGAACTAATTTTAAGTGCGTCGCAGTTTGAAATAAACTTAAAAGACCTGTTTAAAATAAATAATATATTTATAAACTTAAAGCAATGTATTTTCATAATTGAAATATTTTTTCATCATTCATAATATGTCTTTGAGAGCGTGTGTGTGTATGTTTGTATCTATACAGTTATTTTGAGAAATGTTGATTTAGTTGGATTTATCTTGAAAGGTGATAAAAAGATCATGTCCATAGTCAATTCAAATAAAATGCACCATAAAAATATAATTTACTGATGTATTATAAATAACGCTGTAAAAAAACACAAGGTGGTAAGACTTCAAAATTAGTATTCGAAGTTACATTTCAACATACAATGATACTTGCATTTTTAAAACACTCTGTTCTCAAAACTACTCTGTAACCTGAAAAACTAATTTCAATCTAATTTCAAGCATGCTACTTTGAATTGATGTAAATCAGAAATTCTTGTGAAATGAAGACAACGAACGGAATTGTCTATAACAATAATGAAAATCAACAACAAACGTAATTAAAGCTAAAGTCAAGTTCACGGTATTTGTCGATTCAACGTGACTCAATTTTTTAATGTAATTTAAATTTAACATTTTACTAATTGACTTTGTTATCCTATGTCATAAGCATGACTTATCTAGACAATTATGATATTTTTAGCGAGTATAGACCTTAAATATCATTAAGGCAATTGCCACCAATCAATATCAGTAGATTATTGTTAATCTCTGGATAAATGTGCAAACTTTATCTTATTAAAATCATTATATTTTCTTAAGAACTTTATTTTTATCCCCTTATTGTTATTTGTGAATACATATTGTATGATTGGTGCAACAACATTTACAATAACATACAACCATGACTTGCTGGAATCTTCATCCATTAAATTGGGTAGATACGATAGCATTAATTTTCTCTAAAAACTACCAAACCATTAAGAACTTTCAACACTTTTGATAGAATCTACTGCATAACTTTAAACAAAACCATTTGAAGATTTCTTATCATTCCTAATTATTAGCTTATAGAACAGACGAAGTGTGTTTTTATTACTAATTGGTATTAATGTTATTTTTGTTACCTTAATGTTTTTAATCACATATTGAAATAACTTGTTTATATAAATATAATTGCTGAATTTCTCAACCTTTGCCTAAATCTTAAGAACCTCTTTCAAAAATAGTGCAAGCAATAAAATTAAAAGCTAAAAATGCTTTTAATAATTTTCAATTTAATTTTTATAAGTAAACATTTTGATACTCTGTAAAAAATTAATATATTTTTTCAATATAAGTCATACATTATGTTTTATCAATAATTCCTCAAATATGAGTAAAATGACACATAATGTTAGTAAATAGTTAGCGACTTCACCGTGCAACTCTTCTCCATACTTTAGATCACTGATGTATACAGTCAGAGAATACCTAAAGTGGTTTAATCTGAGAAACGTATTTGGAAATGCTAAAGTTTGACATAAAATTAATGAATTTGAATGCATTACTCAATTAACGTGAAATATCTCGCAAGTAATTCAAACCAATTCATCCATTATAATTACAATTATCCCATATACACGGGTCGGGTCTATAGGTGTTTCTTAGTCATTAAACATGGCAAATATTCAAAAGTTACCCGCATGTAACTTGTAAAGAGAATTCTGATTGACAAATTGGAGCTTTGATATAAAGTGAGAAATTCGCTCCTTTATTTCCGTAAATTCTTATAATTTCTTACGAGTAAGAATGTTTACTTGCAAGTTATGTGTTCCTAAAATTTGTGTTACAAATAAGTAATAGGAATTTATAAATTACTTATTAAATTTTCTCTATAAAGGCGAATTTTACTTAGATATTTTCTTACATATTTACCAACTTTACTTACATATTTTCAAAAATTAATATCTTAATTTTTGAATAATATCATAGGCTAAAACTGGAAATGAAACAATCAAGTGGAAAAAAAGTCCAACATTTTCAATATGATTATCAATAGAATGTATGTTATTAATACAAGATAATTAGTTATCGTATTATCTTTTCACTTGTATAATATAGAATTATTGTATTCTAGATTCAAAAACATTTTATGTATATCGTTTTAGTTCAAATTAAATCAAAGGAAAGTTAAATATTTTGTTTTATTAGTAATGAAACCTATTCTTTTAAATTACATATAGTATCAGAATGGTATGAATGCATCTTCTGACCTCCCTATTGGTATATTGAAAATTACATTTTTATTTCTACAAGAATTTTAACGCAAATGTTCCGGTTCCATAAAATTCTATTTTTATATCCCTATTAACTGAGTTTCTTTCACGCTGGAAATTAATAACTCATGTAGATAGAAATCTAGATTTATTAAAATAAAGTCCGTCTTCTAAAATAGTGATGCCAAATTTTATTATGAATCTAATAGAATTTTAAAAATTATTTAAAATTAGAGAATGTAGGGGTTACTTAGTCAGTAGTAAAGAGAGATATAAAATGATAAATTAGCTAAAATTAATTCATAATCAAAAATAATTTACTAATAAAAATTAAAAATTTGTTATATTTTTAATTCGTAAATTAAAGTATTATTAGAAACAAGCAGTTTTTTAATTTTCAAAATGAAAAATAAAAAAAAATCAATGTTTAATAATCATTTGTGTGTTACAGTTAATTACTGGAGAAGGGGATTCAATAACCGTGACCCTTCAAAATTTCAGCGTTAAAAAAAGCGTGCATGTTGTTATAGAAGCGAGCAAAAACTGACGAAGAAAAATGCACGTTTAATTATAAAATTATCAGAAACATGATCGAATACGTCTACATGACAAATGATAATAAGAGAATATCACATGCGATATATTATTGTTTATTCTTCAAAGTACTAAAGTCGAAAATTCCTTCATAGATGAAAATCAAAATACAGGAGATATCAAGTCGTAATATGATTTATATTTTACACTTAATAATTGTAACCTAAATTTTCAAATTTGTATCAATTTTCTTTTGAAAATTATAGTTCATATTTCTTCAAAACTTTACTCAGTGTTGTCAAAATTTATCTTGTGTAACTTAAAACATTTACTCCAGGTTAGTTATTCTTTAATCATCGGCCAAATGTGTTCGAAAGAAAGTAGATTTAAAGAAACTTTTAGCAAGAATAATATAGTTTGGTGGCTAAGAAATAAAGTTGTACATTGTGTATTATGTAAAACAGCCTTATACTCATAAAAGAACTGCCTGAATCAAGATTTCTTGACAAAAGAAAAGAAATTAAGTTTCTAAAGTTCTAGTCTGGAGTTGTCAGGGCAATGTAATACCTATCAAGAAAATCAAAAATATAATTCATTACCACTCCAAAATATTATTATGATAGTAGAATTATTATTTTTTATCTTTGTGAAAGTTCATATGCTTCCAAATTCTAAAGCCAATATCTTGGTCTCTTAGGTATTAGTGTATTTATCTCCAAACGTAATACTAGTTCAATGTCCATCTTTGCCATTCCTTTCATCTTTTAAAACAGAAATATTCATGGTAGTAGTAGCAACGTCTTGCTAATTCATTGCTACAATCAATGTGGACTGAATCCCGTTGATGGGTATTGTTGTGTTATAAACTATTTTAAAAATATTATATTTTCTAATATTTCTAATATATTTGCTTATAAAAAGTTGTTTTGTAAATATCACGAATGCAATTTAAATGCTTTCAAATGTAGTGGTGAAAAGACACTTTCAACCATTCCAGTTAGTCCAACATTTACTCTCGAAACAACTACCTTATACTAAACAAAATTAAAAATCCTCAGCAAGTCTCCTTTTGTGACATAATATTGTATAGTAAATTGTTTTACATATTCAATGCAATATTTTGAAAATTTGTTATCTCTCTTTAAATGCTGATAATTTTTAAGGAAGTATTTTCTCAACTTCGTTCATCATGGCATATTTTACTGAAATTTACCTGTGTGTGTGTGTGTGATTTCACTTCTAATTAATAAATACTGAGATTTATTATTTTTGTAAACAACAATGTTTTGTGTTAGATTTTGCATGGATACAACGTGAAAATAATTTGTCTTTACCTAAAAAATGTTCAGCTGTTTTTCTCTGTTATGATTAAATATATTAATATCATTTTCTAAAATGTCTACAATCATTAAAGATTTTATTGCATTTCATAACTATTTTCGCATGTATTATGAAACATTTCTGCATTTATGTTTCCACAACTTCCGAGAAAATTTCAAGTTCAATAATATATATTTAAATGTTTCAAATATTAATATACTTTATTTTCTTGTTTTTTTATTATTCAATTTTGTCAAAATGTTGAATAAGGTCACATAATAGAAATATAGGCTTTAGGAAAATCAACTACAGCAATTTATCATAACATGTATTTTAACCTTAAATGACTTTATTCCCTCTATTAAAATGTCTCATCAATCAACATCAAATTTGATTTCAATTAAGATAATATTGTCCTTTCTAAATCTCAGACTTTAGATTACAGAATGTTTTAATATTTGATTAAATATATTACATTAAAATAAGCCCTTTTCTGCAATTGTGTGATTTAAGACTAAAAATTTGCTTAAGACAGAACTACGTAGTGAGTATGTGTGCCAATGCACAAAATACTCTTTCAAACAACAAAAATGAAGTAACATTAGAAAAAAGAATAACCTCCAAAATGCAAATAGTATTTTGTGCGTTAAGTAAAAACTAAAAGTTAAAATAATTAATCTTAAGTTAAAATTATAATTTAAAAACACGTATGCATAAACTTAAATCTCATAGATACAAAATACTTGAATGTTTGAATACAAAATGTTTTCATTGAAAGACTAACGTATTTTGACATTATCTGACACGTTTTTCAAACATAATTCTATCATTATATACAAAAGTCTATACCCCTATTTAAATATAACAATTTATCAAATTCGAATTACACTCTACTGTTACAAGACTGTGTTATGTTTGACAAATTATCACAGGAACGTTTCTGATGTTATTAATAATTCGATGATAAATATTTTTACATTGGTTAAAAATGTACAGTGTAATGACTAATACTCTTATTCAGTAGTTACGGGATTGGTATTAAATAACGTCATCTTTGTTATAATATTAAAATGGCAAATGTTAAAATTTATATATGTTATGTTCTTATTACATTTTTATTACCGAATACTATAATCCTACGTAGGTAAACATTGTTAAATAATATATTGCCCTAAATAATGTAGATTGAAGTATAAAAGTAATTGCAAGAAATAGAAATTTATACGCATGTGATTCAATTATTTTTGTTTTTCTCAAAAGACTACAAGAAATAATATGATCATGAAGGAAATACATGTATCATTATATTTAAAATAATATGAGAAAAGTTGTATTTTCTTTAATCATTGGTTTATTTTTAATATTCTTTTTGATATTCGTAAACTTAACATAATGATATGTTGTATCATTTGATTATCTATATAAACATTTAATATTTTCACAAAAATTTAAATTATTGTTTAGAAAGTTTTATGAACAAAAATCATATTTAGTTTTATTTTGATAAGTAAAAATAAAAGTTGTTAAGGAGTTTTCGTAGAAAATTCCGCTTACTTTTCCTTCACGAAAAATGTCAGACTATTTTGAAGGGTACAAAATTATTTATCTCACTTACTGTATTTCTTTGGATGAAGCTCAAAACAATGCAACTTCAAAAGATAAAATAAACTTTAACATGTATTTCATAAATATTTTGAAGATTTTTTGTTTCAAGATTATTATTCATAGTTAAACATTTGTTTTATCAGTTAAATCAAGTTTATTAAGTTCAGAACTTTTAACTTTTTTCCCCAGAACTTAATAAAAATACGTCTTTATTATATTCATAAACGTCAGGCATGTCATGTGACTTGAATATGAATGACTAAAATTTGCTAAAAATTTGTTATTGTTGTTTTTTTAAATTTTGGAAACATTATTCGAACTATCCAAATTTTGAGATTATTAAATGGAAATATAGAATAAAATAAATAAATATTACAAAATAAAATTTTTGACCATTAGTTACATTTTTTTATTTAATTTAAATAGATTTTGTTGTTAAATCTAAGGTAATATTAAAAAAATCAATTTATAATATATGTCCATGTTATTTTAGAAAGCTATAGTCTTACAAATGCTTTATTAATAAATATTAAACATTTTAATTAGTAATTCTGTATGTTAAATTAGAATTCCGTCTTACTTTATGTTATTGTAATTTTTCAATGTAGGATTTAAAATGTGTGTTAATAAATGCAAAAAAATATATGTATCAATTTTGGACTGATAAAAACTTTAAATATGTAAAATGGCAATAAATAAGAAAAATTATGTAAATTATTTCATAATTTCGAAAAATATATTATTTTCTTGAATTTTTGGCATAAAATTTTGCGAAGCATATTTTTATATCTATTTTATAAATTTAGCTTCTTAATGATTTATGTATAGGTATACGTACGTTTAAATGACATACTTATTTTACATTTCAATATCATTATATTACATGACATTGAGATGACACATGATATATACATATATGTTAAAAAGTTAATGTGGGTAATATAAAAGTAATCACAAAACTATTTTCTTTAATTTTTAAAGCATATTAAAAAATTTTTAATAATTGATAAAATGTTGTAATATCAATTTTAATGAAGTATTCACATATTTCTTTAATTTCGTTTTATGACTTTTTAAGAAACACAACCAATTTAATCTAAAAAAATTGACACAAAAATGTACGAAATTTATCTCCAATATTTTAATAAATAAATATATAACAAAAATTTTTATTTATTTATACATCAAATTCTATTATCACACAATCAGAAAAACAAATAAATTTAAATAATAAGCCATTTATGTAAAATTCAATAAATCATTATTTATTTATTTCCAGAACTTCAAATATCACTCCTATAAAATGTAAGAGATTTAATATTTTCTTATAATTGTGATATTAAAGATGGATAAAAAATGGATTTAGTGAGCAAAGGAAAAACCATTTCACCCAACAATTTTTATTCCATAAATTTATTTATATTATATTTATCCATACATTATATTTATCCTATATATTCATTATATTTATCCTATATATTTTAAAAATGTATTATGAAACATTTACGCATTAGCATCAAAAATAACTTTATAAATATTTAACTTATAAAATAAATCAATCTTTCATGAAATCACGTTCTATAACTTTCATATATTTATTTTCACTTACATTAAAATTTTAATTTAAGGATAAAATTCATCTGAACTTTAAAATTAGTTTTACATTTGACATTTTTATTTTAAAAGATCTGATACATAAAATAAAATTTTAATAAAATAATAATTATTTAAGGAAAGATTTTTGGGTTTAAAATATTTTAAGTATAATAAATTTATTAAATTCACTAACAGATGAAATAATGTTTAAATTCATATTAAAATATATAAAGAGTCTCGTTAAATAACTGATGAATTGTCAATACTCAATTTCATGAATAAGCAGGGCTTCTGTATTTAAATTTCAGACAATTTACTTCTGGCTTAAAAAATATATAAGGCAATATGGAATCTTTTTGAACTTAAAGAAGTTTTATCGCAGATAATCAAAAAAACATTTATTATCCAGATAATTTACACAAGAAAAAGTTCATTTTAGATAATAAAAGACAAAGCTGAGATTTAAACGGAAAGAGTTGAATGCAATTAAATTGCAAATTGTTTCACAGTATATAGAACAAACTTTACATGTAAGAATTAACAATGAATTATATTTGTATAATTACAAAGTCATCAATAAATTTTCCAATACTTTACGGCATAATTTGTTTCCTACTCCGAATAATAGTCCAAACTTCGATTCACATTCTAACAGTTCTGTTGAAGGGAAACATTCCAATTTATTTAAGGAAATGAAAATGGATAAGAAAATAAATTTTAATTTGAAAGTAAATGCAGATAGAAATTAAGGTAAATATTCAACAGTAAAAGAATACACATTTACTCATAGCATCTGTAGATTTTATACAGCGAATATATATGTAATAGAACATAATAAGTAAAAAATAAATAATGGAATATATATATTGAAATATTTTTTGGAAGTATGAAAACTTAAAAATGTTTTGCTCATAAATATTTGTTTCACTTCTGTATATTTTCGAAATATAGCCTTAAATTTAGACAAAAGAGTATAAATTCACCATTAATTCTCAAAACATTAATTTTGAGAAAAAAAAATATTTTTAAGAGTATGTAATTAAAAAGCGTTTTAAATAAATATTCAAACCTCACACAATAAAATAATGTTATTTAAATAAATATGGGACAAGTGATCCATATCTTATATAAAAATAAGTTTGGAAAATTATTTGCATTAAAAAAGAGTAACAAAATTCCGAATTTTGTATGCAGAATTGAATATTTTACTTAAAATTGTTTTCTCTTTTAGTTTTGTCCATAACATTATTTTTACTAGTTAAATCACATCATAGAGAGTTCTCTCCCAGTTCATTTTTCATGTCTCAGATTTAAATTATTATTATTTTGAAAAATGAACAATTTAAGAAAAATTTCAACCATGTACTTAAGAATTTAAGTTTTCATACAAAATGCATGCAACGCTTAATGGACCGTGTATCGCTAAATTGAGTTTCTCTTTCAAAAAAGCAAAATTACTTTCCATGGATGCTTCATTCTTAGAACCATTCATTGTAAAACATGAAAAAAATACTCTGATGACTACAGTATACAAAAATGAAAACACGCCTGAATTTTAATATGCTTAAATTATATATATATATATATATATATATATATATATATATATATA
>JAPDSC010160296.1:16292-35960 GCA_026290005.1 Latrodectus geometricus
ATATATATATATATATATATACATATATATATATTTGTATAATACATAAACATACATGATTTTTTGTACATATATGATGAATGTGATTATTCAAATTTTTATACATATCAATAATTACACTCAGAATTTGAATATTTGAATATTGATTTTAAATAATTTACTTATGCAATGTATATATTTGCTAATAGATAATAAATTTCATTTAATTTTGTAAAAACAAAGCTACAATCTAAACGTTCTAGCAATTCCATATATTTATTTAAAGTATTCATTTTAACAAAAGTATTTTATTACAATTTTTTATCATGCATATTAAAAATATTTTCAACATCTTTTTTAAATATTATGTTGTGATGTTAAAAAATATTTTTATTTCATAACAAATATACTTATTATCCGTAACTATATGAAATTCAATTTCAACTTAAAAGTGTGTGTGACTTAAACACACACACATTTGTTTATCATAAGGATTGATTGAGATATTTTCAAGATATAAATTAAATGCATTATCATTATTAAACATTTAAAGCAAATAATTTGAATTCATTTATGAAAGATTATAAGTTGTGATTTAATAACGTATCAAAATATGTATGAATAATAAAATTAATATGAAAATAAAACCAACACATATTTAAGTTATAAAAATTATTCCTAACTAATTTAATTAATTACTAATATAAAATTTATTCTAGGAAC
Organism: Latrodectus geometricus; assembly: GCA_026290005.1. Taxonomy (NCBI): domain Eukaryota; kingdom Metazoa; phylum Arthropoda; class Arachnida; order Araneae; family Theridiidae; genus Latrodectus; species Latrodectus geometricus. The sequence goes on from JAPDSC010160296.1 coordinate 16,995, forward strand.
CATTGATAGGTCGAAGTTTAAGTTTCCAAAAAGAACTGTAAATAGTTATTTGAAGACAGATTTTATTATTTTAATCTAAATAAGCTAGTTTCATTTTCGAAAAATGTCGTTATTTTCTATATTTTTATGAGATAATAGCTTAATCTTATCTATAATACCAATGCTTTAATTCGAATGAGAAAAAATTAAAACAGGTGATTAAAGTTAACATACTTATATTTCATAGTCATTTTCATAGCATGTTGGACATATAACAATTACGCAACTAAAGTAAAAAATTTTGTTTTTTTCTCAGCAATCGAAATGATGATTTTTTTCACGATATAAAATCTCTCAACTTAAAGCAAGGTAGAAGGAAGCATTCTGGTACAATAACAATCATATATAATCAGGGCCTCGGTAGCTTTGTTTATTAGGGCAATGTTCTCCTTTTCGAAAGGTAGAGAATTAGAAACCTGGTTTAACCGAAAGGTCTGCCGTGTTCATTAAAAACAGCCGTTGTACATTAAGTAGGTCATGGTCGCAATGTTTTGCAAATGAAATGATAGCTCTTGGGTTAGAAAAACAATTAATACTTGGGTTGGGAGACAAGTATTAATTGTTTTTCTGCTTCATCGCTGCTTCTGAATTACAAAGGCTCCTAACCGGCTGCTTCCAATAACTAATAGAAGATAACTCAGGGTTAGGCACAAGGAATTACGATGGTGCAACTGGTAATTATTATTAAATTTCCCCAATAAATGGCATCCTACAACCCAAACGGATGAACGGACAGCAACGAAATTTTATGTACTGTAAACGCGATGCGCTCTCGGAATTTCAAAAACAATTTAGTTTCAAAATATATATCAGATGGCACCTTCTCGTGAAAAACATGGATTTAAAAATAAACAACTAAAATGGAATATAGAAACAATATTAACATTTATTGACTAGTTTCTGATCATCTTTTCATCGAACCACTTTAAGTAAAGATAAAGGAAATACAAAAATAGTTCAGTTTGCAAAAACAAGAACAGATAAGAACGAAATTGGAAGAGAGAAGCAGGTTTTAATCGTGTCTGGAATGATGTTTGAATGGACGCTCCACGTGACCTCTTTCATTCATGCAAAATTTCAAGTCATTTACAAGTCAAGAGACAATGTGTTTAACAGCAAATCGTCGCTGATTAGTAGTGAGACTTTGCACATGAAGCGTTATATAGCTTCTTAAGTCACATAACGTTGCAACACCTCCAACACGCAACCAAAATTAAATGATCGATGTAATGACTCGCCTTTAATTTAGTTGCATCATGGTACCAGCAGCCCCTGACGATACATATGATAGACCCATGTTTACTGATTTCCTCGAAAATGAATAGCCCAAGGATGAATGTCGAAGTGAATCCACGCCTGATAATGACCTTTGAAGACTGTTCAGAAATTTCAGGATGGACTGCATATTTTCCTTAGATTAAATGCGACAATTTTGTGGATTGACTGTCTCAGTGAGGTAGAAATGAGCCTCGTCGCTCAATAGAAATGTTTGAGGTCATGACAGATCTACAGTCCTTCTGTGAGAAAACTGACTGGGAAGCAAAGGCGTCATGGCTTGTCCCTTTTAAACAGGCCCTGGGTATGACTCTTGGGCTTTGTTTGGGAAGTACTGCATAATATTTCTTAGTATTTTTCAAACGGTGCTGTAAAAATAGTCTGTTTGTCATGAAATTTCGCACTCGCTTGTGCCCCCAAACTCTTATGTATCTGACTGTGCGTCAGCGATTGTCTTAAACAAGTCAACAAGTAGCGGTGTGTAAAAAAACATCAACAAGTACCAGTGTGAAAAGTTTATTGTCTCTTCCAGGTTAAGCTACATATCCCGTATACTTTTAGTAAACATTCGTTCACGACATAGATTATTTCTACAAGATTTGAACTGCAGAAAAAGCATTCCCTTTGTTTTCGTAAAACAGCTTCGCCAATAACGCACATTCAACTAAAGAGACCGCCACTTATACAGCCGAAAACATTGACTTAAACAAGACAACATCTCAAACGTTTTATATGCCAACTTATTTTACAAGAATTTCTTCTTCTTCACAAGTATACAAATCTCGAAACTGTTTTCCTACAACTTACAACTTTTCCAGGTTTTAAATTATTTTATAATACTTGCTTTGTTAATACTTGTTAATATTATTTCTGTATTCCATTTTAATTGTTTATTGTGTTAAATTTTATATTTTACCTAAAAAACACCGTCTGGTAAACATTTTGGAACTAAACTTTCTTAAGCTTGTAACTACCCAGTGTATCATATATCAATACATAATTTATTCTAAAATTTATATCATACAAATGGTTCATTTCTTTGATTAAAGAAAATGAAATTAAAGCACACTATAGTTCCTAATTCAAACTAACATCTATATTCTTTATAAAGAAAGAGAATATAATATAAAATAATAACAGAAAATTTGAGTTTTTATTTGTCAGAAATTTTTCACGATTTAATATAATTTTAGATTATTTACAAAATATGACTCGTAATTTGAATTTTAGGGAATGAATGAATAAATATTTCAAAAGTATTATTTCACAAATAAAGTTAAACATAACATTATAAATATAATTGTACAAAAAATATAAAAAAACTACTTCTCAATCTTGATACCTTCCTGATGAAATCTTAGAGAAATGATATCCCTAAAACAATAATATAAAACTTCTTTAGTATTCTCTCTTTTATTAATTTAAAATAATTGCTATAGTTTGCTTATTAGGTTTTTAAAATGTTGTAAATAAATGCATGTCTTTGGTACATGTCGAATATTATATTTATGAAATTATACATGGGGAATCTCTATGTATAGTAAATTATTTAATAAAAAAATTTCCTTCTTTTTCTTTCTTTTCTACAAATAACTCGCTTAAGGCGGTTATCAATCATAAAAAAAGTAATTGGACAAAAATATATACAGCCGACAACAATCTAAAAAAGAAGAGAACTTTTCCTGTGGGTTCTATTGCAAAAGAATCTCAAATATGTTCAACGGGATAAATTCCAGTTTTTTTTAATTCTGGAATACTCTCATTTTTTAGTTCAATCTAGAGAGAAAGTTTTGTATTAAACTTTTAATCAAAATATTACCTGAGATTTCAAATTTCAATATTTAATAAGAGAAATATAATTCCTTCAGTTATTTTCAAAATCTTTAAATGAGTGATGGTTTTTTGTAATTTACTGTTAATGCTGAATCAACAATTCATATTTTTTAGTTATTGTAATATGATTTTCACCATATTTAAAAGTTTTCCATTACTGGTATACATTTCAAAAGAAATTGTGTATTCTTATTAAATTTTTTGAAACTCGCAACATGTAAAATTTGTTATTATGATTTTAGATTTTTCCAAATAAAACTTATATTAAAATATTTTGTGAGAAATAATTCTCACATATACATAGTTTCATTTAAAATAAAATTAAATAAAAATTGTTTGTAATATTAAAAGAATGCCCACATAAATAATTTTCCACAAAGCCAAATTATTATCAGACGACTATCGAAATTTCCTCTTAATGTTCCATCATAGAAAATTATTTATTATTTATTAAAATAATAACAGATATTTTTATTTTTAAGTACTTTTACAAATTTTTAAGATCGAATATTTTTGCATATATTCTGTTTTAATTCATCAAATTAAATTAAATCATTCATTTTTAATTTATTGTTTTCTTTTGCTATGCATGTTCTAAAAGCTGTTCTTATTTTAAAGAATTTAATATAGAATAAAATAATTCTTAACTTCATATAAAATCTAATGATACATTTTTAAAATAATCCAATTTATAGCATGTGTGATCATCAGAACATTTTTCAACTTAAAAAGTTAATTCATTATCGTATTGTATTAAGTGGTTCATATAAAATATGAGCACCATACTTTTTTAAATGAATAAAAGGTTTTTCCTTAACTTATTTAATAATGGAGTAATCATGTCATGTCTAATTCAATTGCAAGGAATCTGTCTTCAAGTTTAACTACTTAGAGTTATATTAAAAATAAAATTTATCTCATATCACCCGTACATCTGACGTTTGAATTTCAGAAGGTGAAGGATCATTTCTTTTGATTTCTGAGCTGGGATACCTTTTCCACGCAACTGTTTTTTTAAAAGAAAAATATAGAAAAAATTTTCTTCAAGTCATTTTTTGAGTGAAAGATTTATAAAGATAAAACTGATGTACTCAACAAAAGCGAATCTGTTATATCAAGTAGTTGATAAAATATTTCTTGAACAATAATCTAAAATTTCAATTTTTAAGTTGATTTTAAGTTTACTAAAAGGAAATTTATTGAAATTTAATTTTCCAAAATGAAATTTATCAAAGTTTATCCAAAATAAAATTTATCATTGTAGAAATTAGAAAATATATATTTTCCTACTAAAAATTGTTTAAAAAGAATTTTTATCTTATTGTTCTATAGATTAATAAATCAATGTAAAATTTATTGACTTTATTTATTAATAATCTCAATAGTTTCCATTTCCTGAAAATTTATGAAACTAATTTATTTAATTGAACAAATCACCTTATAATTTAACAAAGAATTATAAGACTTATTTCAGTTATAATTTTTAATTTATTTCCTTTAATGGTATTATAATATATATCGGAAAGCAGCTAAGTATGTTTATAATTTTAAATGTATGCATAACGTAATTCCTGTGCATAAACATTTGTGTCATTTCTCGAAATACATAAAACTTGATAGAAAGCAAAAATTATAGAAATCAAAAACATTTTGAGGAAAATCAAACACCAAATTTATAGATACAGTTATTTTTATAGTCCTGTACATATGTAGAAATTTTTGTCTATAAATAAGCTTTTTAGTTGTTTTTTCCCCTATTAAATTTACACATTTTGAAACACAACTTTTTTTTGTTCATAACGAATTATATTTAGTTCTAGTTCGTCTTTTATATTACGTTAACTATAATTTTTATTGCTTTAAATTAATTATCAACTTATATATTTCTATTAGAAATTTTTGAACGTTTCTTTGATTGTTATATAGTTCATATAATCAAAAATGTAAGCTTATATTAATTTTAAATTATCGATGTGTTGATCAAAAATTCTAAAAAAAATAAAACATAAAATTAAAAATAACTGATACTTTAAGGCTTTCTCTTTTCATTATATTATTCAAAAAATGTAAAAAAATTCTTAAAGGAAACCAGGTCATTTGCATCATAGATCTTAAGTACGAAAGTAAACTGCTCTTTTGTAAAAATATCGATTTGCAACAAAAATACTTCTTTATTTAATCTCATTTATTTTAGTGTGAATGAAGAGTAACACAAGAAAACATTTTAATATAAACACAGTCTAACTAGCTCAGCAGTATTTTTTATAACCTTCATATTTAGAGTTCTATAAAAATTTTCTTCATTTGGAAAAATATGTTGTGAAGGACATGTTTTGATATTCCTTGTTTCAATAAAGTTTATCCTGAAAGTCATATTTTAAATAATTAAAAAAAAATTCAGTCAAACATTTTGATGATATTTTTTGCTTACTCTATTACATTAAACCTTTAATCCAAATGCTTAAATCATTTGCAGTTTATAAAAAAAGTTTCTACTCATTAAGTACTTTTTATTTTGTATATATCACAATTTTTGAAAAGTTTTGAAGGTATGTTTTTATTGCTTAAATATTAGGAAACTCAATAGCAGTAATTTTTTTATTCATCAAGTATTTGGAAAAATGAAGGATTAAGAAAATAAACTTCAAGCGTACAAAAGTTTTTGCTTTTTGATAAATTAATCTCCTAATTAAATATTTGATTCTTTCATTTTGAAAATGGATATGGAAGAAATAATTTTCATAACGATACAAAACAAAATAGTAATCTGTGGTGTAATACAATGGTTCATTTTTGATTCATTCATTAGTTTCAATTCATTTTCACCCTCATAGTTATATCTACTCAGTATGACACTTTTTTGGATCATTCTTTAATATAATTCTCATGTATTCTATGTATTACTGTACAATCGAAAATTTTTAAAACTAAACTATCAAAAATTGTCTTTAAGAACTCATTCTTAAAGCAGAAAAATTAATTCTAAAATACGAATATATTTTATTGATGTAATTAACATTCTTCTTCTTCTACAGTAATAAAAATTTAAGTTTGAAGGATTTTAGATGACTGAATATCCATGTCATTAATAAAAATTATCGGCATTTATTTTGTATAGATTTGATATATTCATAAAAAAAGATTATCGTGATTGGCAGAGTAATAAATGTGATGATTAAAGTACATATTATGTAACTAAAAAATTAATCATATGAAAACATGTAAATCCCATCAAAAGATGCATTAAAAGTTAGAGTAAATGTATGTACTTTAAATTTATATCATACAAATTTATTTACTGATAACATAGTAATTCAAATATTTTTATTGTAGCATTCACAATATATATTGCATTTATACGTAAAGCTATAAAATATAGTCGTCGTCCATTTTTATTAAGAAGAAATTTACTAGTAATAAACTATATATATATATTTATAAGGATGTATGTATAAGAAAATTCACATATCAGTTTATTAACTTTAGAACCACTAATTTTTATTTGGATGATTATTATGCTTCGTCTTGGCTTTGGACTCGACAAAACAACACAGAAGCGTGGAAACATTAAAAATATCGTTAATTCATACAGCACATGAAGATTATATGAATGATAGTTGTCCTCACAAATTCTGACTCAAGTCCATCCCAGATGTAAGAGTCTTCATTGAGTCATATGAGGCTAATGACCGAAAAAATATATTCACTTATAAAGAATGTTGGTCAAATAATTAAAATATATCTCTGGAGTGATTATGTAGTGCACTTTCTTGTTAAAATATAATATTTTAGTATATTATCTAAAATAAATCTTTGGAAGACGAAAGTAATCAAAGATATGCCAGTAATGTTTACTCTTCTATAGACGATTTCACATGTAGCAGGATTTTCATTTCAATCCATTTACGCACACACCATACAAGAATATGCCTATCGCCAGCTCGAAATATCCATTACAAGCAGAAAGGATCTAATGTTTCTAGCAATTACGCATTGTCTGTTATCGACACATACCAAAGAATTTCAACTGATTACTTCAAGCTATTTTTCAATATCTCGAATGATTTACTATTTCATTCCAATCATTTCCTCTTTTTAATTCAGTCACTTTATGGAATTTCACAATATTATGAGTATAGTAATACATTGAGGCACAATTGCTTTGTATGATGTGACAGCTCACATGTTGATGTGTATAAATGCTAAATGAACATATATACCTATATGTGTAGGCAGACCCTGAACTGTACTTTAAGTTAAATGCGTTTACAATTATCCAGTATCACCTACAGCATCGTAATTTTGAACAGTGGTCAGATGACCATGTAATACCAGAGCGCGCATTGCTGAACTTGCATGAACTTGGTTGTCGACACACTGTCGTCTGCTGCAGTTGATATTGATGTAGATATATTTTTCTAAAAACCACATATTTACACTGATGTATCCTTAACAAACTGGTGTGTTGAAATTTCAATGTTTTCTTCGATATAAAGTGAATGTAAATATGTATTATATGGTTATGTAACGTAAAATACGTCAATTTCTTGCTGATAAAATGAACATATGGTGATAATTTAATGTGTGATAATTTGTTTGCTATGTCACCAAGAAATCACATTCGGTATCTCAATTCATACAATTTATCCATCATGTAGAATTCAGTAAAAACATTTCATTTCCTTATACCAAGTTTTATGGCACAGAAGATAATAGATAGTCCATACAACTCTTTCTTTCTGAAACTCTCTTCATCAGTTACATAGAAATCATTCTTATTAAAAATAATCTTTTGAAAACTATTCATTTTCTTGATTACATTTCAGCAAACATCTCTACTTCACCATATTTTTACAAAAGTCTTGTAAGTCAAATAAAAGAATTTTCGCAAAGTGTTATTCACATATTTACTATCTCCAAAGTAACATCGAGGTGCACTTCTTTAAGCTTTTAACTGGGAATTCTATGTTTGTAACATAATTGCTAGAATCTGAAAAGTTTTGACATTCCGTAGTGAACACTCCAATGACCTAAAACTGTTATAAAGCATTATAATTTCTACAGCTTAATTTTTTCAAGGGAGTTCTCTTTTTAAAGATTATGAGATATATTTATATGTTGCGAATGAAAGAGATAGGAAAACTTCTAATTAACCCTTCAAAAGACTTACATTCAGATGAAAGGATCCTAACATCCACTATCATTGTCCAATAGAAACTGAGACTTCTCTAGAAAACGCTATCTGAGCATCAGGCGTCAGTTAGTTCTAGAATTTAATTATATATTTCATTAATTTATAATTTGGTCACATTATGAGCTTCTATATGAGTATTAAATATTATTCTATTTTCTTTGACAGTTTCATTCCGTTCTTCAACCTAACTCAATCTTCGTCATCAAAGTATCCTATAATTCAGACTATTTCCTCTACTAGATCTGTAGTCTTAAGAAATGAAATATTTTTATATTTTTCTGCACTTAATGAGTATCAGACTTTTTTTCTTTCTTTATGATCCTAAATAATATTTCTTCAGTACTTAATTGAGGATAAAACAATTTATTCTAGAATTAAGTAAATTTTATTCTTTCAAATATTCTTGTATTACATTCTGCATAAGAGTATAAAGTACTTACTTTTTACATATGTAGAATACAAGAAATTAATTTTAATATCGTATGAGGAAATACTTCATTTCATTATTAATATTAATTTTTTAGCTTTATTATTGAAAATTTTAGTTTGAGGTATTAGACACATGCATATATTCAAGTACATTATAATTGATATTTTGGTCTGCCACTGTTTAAATAATACAAATATTCTGAGAATGTTTCTTCCTTTCTAAATCAAAATGAATTTCTATGAAATGTGAATAATCCATATTTTTCAGTTGAAAAGGAAATATAATGCTATTAATAATAGAAACTAGATTTGAGGCCTAGTTCAGACACGAAAAAATGTTTCCTGAAAATAACCTATTCAAAACTAGATTAGAGAATAAGATTTATTTCATGTCACCTGTTCTTCTTGACAGTTGAATAAATCTAAGAGAAAAGGTTTATTTGGTATTCTAGGCCTTGAGCTTTTAAGAGGCGAGATGAATTTTTAAGAAAATTATTTCTTATTGAAAAGAAAAAGGGCAAAACAAAATTTAAATCCTAGTGATTTTAATGCAAAAGATTAATGAAGTTAGAAAAATAATTGACACGTAGAAAATAAGTTCCCCGAGAAATTCTTGCATCAATATTCTGGAATTTATTAAGAGCATGTAATTAATAAATGTGTCATTTTTCAAATGCTTCAGAAGCACTTTTTTTATTAGCATTTCATATTCTGGGGGATTTTAGGAATAAATTTTTTTTAAATACATTAGCATCATAATATAAGTAAGTTAAAGAGACTATAATATTAATAGATTTTTAAATTTAATTTGTAATATTATTAAATAACTTATGAACTATTATTTACTTATGAAAATAGAAATACTTAAAAACTCATTGATATTTAATTTTTTAATATTAATAATATTTATATATATATATATATATATATATATGCAACTCAGAATCATTTCTCACATAAAAGGAGTAATAGCATTCTTACTCTAGAACATTTCTTTAAACTTCCCCTCCTAACATATTCCTCTTAAGACTGACATCATCATCATGACATCACATGATAATATGTTTTATCCACCAGTATATTTAATAAAATATACAACACAAAGTTATGACATAATTTTGCTCGCTTTTAAAAAAAACTACTAAGGGCTGAAAAACTTTTCTTCTATACCACAATTTACAAACCCGTTTCAAAAATTATATAAAATCGTAAGATTGGTAATTAGTTTTACATCTATTATATTATCTTCAAATAGTCTAATATTCAGGGTTTTTTTTCCATATCTAAGTGATTCTATATCATAAGCAAAGTGCGTTAAAGGTTGTCACGAAAATATATTTTAATGTGTACGCATTGAACTCACAGTAGAATTTTTCTCTTTCAAAGAGTTTGTTTCCAACCCTTAAAATAAATACAATATGTATGAGAACTGTCTTTCGCATTTTTATACAAAAATTAGGAAGAAAAAAAATTTTTGTTAAAAATACTGTTACATTGCTTTTTGAAATATTCGCCTTTAAGAATTATATACTATTTCATCTGTTAAAACCTATTCTGAGACTGTTTTTCCACTCTGATATAAAATCTCAGATTCAAGGTCTGGAAGTCATCAATAACTTCTTGAGATGATGAAAATCTCTACCCACAAATTTTATGTCTGACATAAGTGAACAAATTAAAATCGTTAGGTAACACATCAAAAGAATTTGATCAATGATCAATTATCTTTTAATTAGAATGAATGAATTATCTTTAGAAATTGATCAATTATCTTTTAAATAGACAACTCTTTCACGTGCTGTATTGCTTGAGGAAGAAAAATGTGGTGATTTTATTGTTTCGTTCTGATTTCGTTGATTGCCTTTAGCTAACACATTTTTGAATACTATATAACGTTAAGAGTTTTTCAATATTTTAAAGGAATGATTGACATATATCCAAGAAGAACAAAGAAACAAGCTATCATTTTTATTTTCATTTCCTTTTAAAAGCTTCGTGAACAAACAATTTTCGTTCAAACAATTCGGAATACGGTTCATCTGTAAACACCGAAACAGTCAATTGTCGCTTCCTTTCCGGGTCATAATAATGCTTCCAAGTTTTGTAACCTATAAAGATATTATGTAAGGACTTCGCAGTTCCCAATTTTTATTTGCTTATCATTTCCTTACAGCAATTTTTACGAGCTTCTTTTAGAGCTGTCAAATTCTATGGTTTTCATCTGGAACAAAACTCTTTTACAGATCTGTCCAAAATCAAATATATTGTAGTATGTGATACGCAAAGCAATATCTCACGATATGCTACATGTCAACCTCCTTCCATTATTTTGCCCTTAGCATCAGTATTATTGAAATTATTGCCGATTTTTCAGATCTTTTACGAGATTAATCACTCATCGACACGCGTTTACTATGGAATTCTGTAAAATAATTGTAAACAGACAAAATTAAGAATATAATTTATCATGAGATTGAAGGATATTTGGAAGTACTTTGGAGTTAAAAAATAATAAAAGAAAAATGAACTTTATAAAATGTTTTAAAATTCATTTTTCCAAAGAAAATACAACATGAAACCTATTAAGTTAAAATAATTTTATTTGAAAGTCATTTTTTTAAAATCTTCAGAAAAAGATTTAAGTAATTTAAATATAAAATAATGCAAATAATTTTTTTATCTATAACAATATTCTTTTTTTCTGTATTTTGTTATTTCTGTCTGACTTCATTTTTAATAAACTTTGATGATGATTTGCCGTATTTGATAAAAATTTAAATGTAAGTCATATTATATTTTTGTTGAGCATATGCAATTGAAATGATTCATCTAATTTTAAATTGAGATAGATGCATTCGATAATGGGAGAAAAAGCAATTTAATCATGTTATTTCAGAAAAAGTTTCGAATTATCGATAAACTTCTTGAAGGTAAATAATTCTGCTCTGAATTGCTGTAGTTAGTGCAGAGTGGCAAAACCCACGGAAATAACAGACACTTGATTGCAAAGTATCTCCATTATTTTCTTGTGTTTCTCAACTCTATTTGTTCCTCTTATTTTATTCATAAGATAAAAGATTGATTTTGAAAAACTCCAATTTTATTCGCATTACCTATAATGAAAATAAATCTTACGCATTTTGTGATAAAATTGCTTCAAATAAGGCAGAAGTCAGCTCAGTAAAAACCAATATTTCTTTTTATTTTTATGAAAATTCCTTTCAAAAATCATCACAAAATGGTTCCTTATTCTTTAAGTGAGTTTCTAAGAATCTGTTTGAAAGAAAATAAAAAGGGTACTAAGAAAGATATAAAAATCTCCCTAGAGCATGTTGTTTATCAGTAAAATATTTTTGCATGATTATTTCAAATCACATGTTTAAAAATTATTAAAAAATAATTTAAATTAGAAATTTGAATAGTATTAAAACATTTTAAATATATAATTTAACACAATACGTTTAACTAAATTTAATGTTTAAATTAGTTTAAATATTTTAAAACTTTCTAGAGAGTCTGTATTTTAAACTGATTATTTATATAATTGTGTTTTTATTTTAAATTTTTGCAGATTTTATATTGTAAAATATAAACATTACTTTTAATACTCATTTTAAAAAATTTAAACTAAAAATAGTAAAGAATATGCATATAACAATCATGTATTTCCACATTGAGATTTACAAACAGCGTACTATAATGCTTAATTTGTATTCTGTTTTACATAGGTTATGTTAACTTAAATGCGTTATTTAATAAATACCCGAGCATGTTGGTGTTGATATTTTTCATTCCTAACTGTACAAATTTTATGTACTATTCAAAATAAGTTATCATTCAAACTTTCCAATAGAAATCTTTTCTCTGTGAAAACGTGCATATATAACCTAGGAATTTACCTGGAAATAGAAATGACACACATCATTTTCGTTCATTATTGAGAATCTATTTTTATTTTCCTGTCACTCAGCTAAAAGCTCAAGTGTTCTCTCTCCAAAATCATGAACTATTTCATGTATGTTAATATTTAGTTTAAGCAATTAAATTTTAAAAATCAAAGTGTTACTAAGTATTCTGCCTTTTTATATATGATATTTTGGTATAAGAACAATGTATTTTTGTTTCAAATTCGTTACGAAATAACCAAAGATATACTTAAACAAACATTAAATAAAATGAGTGTTTAGTTATTTTTCCTTATTACTTATTTTTTTAAACTTATTAGATTTTGATTTCATTATTTTAAGAATTTGAAATCGATTCCAAGACATATGTTAACGTTTCTTTTTTCTTCTAAGGAACTACAGCCAGTTTTAGGTAAAGGCCGTCCCTATTAGTCGTTTACTTCTGGTCTTATCCATCCCGAGGATCATCCAGTTTCTTTATTTATCAGATTAAAGTCCTTTTCCTCCAAGTCAAGCAATTTAATTGGTTGTCTTTCTCATCTTCTGTTTCTCATGGAATTATTAAAAGTGAGATTTTTCCCTGGATTTACAATGTCAAATTGCAGAAAATGTTAGAGTCATCGTAACCAATTGCATTTCATATCTTTAAAAATATCGGATTGCTTGTACTTTTTATAGATTGCAAAATTAAACAAACATCTCCAGCCACTATTCTCGTGGACTGCACCAAATGTTTTCTTAAACTTTGAATTTCATATGTTAATTATTTATTTTCATGTAATTTATTAATTACTCGGTATTCACTCCCAAAAAGCTAAACTATGTTAATGATTATGTTTTATTTTAAAAAAATGCATTCTTAAAGAAAAAACAAATTTTCATATTTTGCAAATCTATTGTAGTTTTTCTTATATTTGTTTTATTAATTGAAAGTATTCCCTACAATAAATATTCATCTTATTAACCTCTTTAGAATTTAATTATCATTACTTTTCTTAATTCTTAAATTATTTTAGTAATTCATTAACATTAGTAAACATTAGTAACATTACAAAAATTAAGTAATTCATAATTTTTGTAATGTTACTAATGTTTTCATTCTCAACAACATATTAAATTTTAATTAATATTTTTAAAAACCCGAAATATTTTGTTTCATAAATTTCTATTTCTGGCCTTGCTATTTTTTTAGTTTTGATATATTTTGCTTTATGTTTATTAATTTTATTCAACAGATTTTTGAAGATTCTTTCAAATTGAGAATTAATCTAATTTTTCCTTATCAGTAGTTTTTCCTTCCTTCATACTTTTCGAACTGGCACATTGTGGCATTTTACTAATGCTTCTTCTAATCCTTTTTAAAAAAACTAAATTATACTAAATCCTTTCTAAACTAATTTAGCTATTTTTTATTAACATGTACAAGATCTTGCGGATTTAAAAATTTTCATATTACACATTCTTTTTGAAGTGCTAAATATTTATAGAAGCAAATTAATTAACGTTATACACTTCTTTATATTTTTTAAAGTTCAATTATGTAATTAACTCCTTTTAATAAAAATATCATTTCGATTGAAGTAATATTTGATCATTTTCACTAACCCCTAGATACTAACCAAAGAAATTAGGTTTTGTAATCTCATTACGCTCTAAGTATCATCAATATTTATTAAATGCAATTTTCAATAATAAATATATCTAAATTTGTTTTCTTGAAAATGCGTTTTAATTGGATTCAAGTATTTTTTCCTTAATTAAGTATTATTAACTAAAGTAAGTATTCAGCTGCTGTAATCAATATAATAAATGCAAATGAGCTATTTGCCTTTATGTAAAAAATATTAGTTTAATAGTTCTTTCGACTTCAATAAATTCTCCTCCATTTTTTTAACATTAAAAATATTTTTTAAATATGATTCTTTTTCTCAGTTGTTAACTTGCTAAATGTAGTCATCATTACGATTCTAAGTAAATATTTATTTCTTTAATGATGTTTTTCATATTTATTCAAATAATTGGGATTTTTTACTATTTAATTTTTAAGCAATAATTTTTATTTATATTTTCTCTTTTTACCAATGCTTTTTTTCTTATTCTTGTAGGCCTTACGCAATACCAATATATAAAATAAAGGTCCAAGTTAATTTAAATGCTTATTTTATAATAGCTTTTCCAAATTTATATTCTTATATAGGTTTTTATCGATAGTTATTACAACATCACGATGAATGTATAGTGTTTAAATGAAATGAAATAACAATTATTTATTTTAGTATTTAGTCCTGATTCTTATGAAAAATAAGCTCACATAATATTAGTTGCCAGTTTTCACATAATTATGTGATGGAATGGAAAAATAAAACTGAGTAGGTGTATTCAGACTCTTTTTGAAATCACTAGGATTAATCTGATTTCAAGGAATTTATTACTTGAGAGTGTAGACTTATATGCCTCGAACTTCAACATCATCATCATTATATATATATTTATATGTCCTTAAGACTACGTATGATACAGATTAGATAAAAACAACAAAACCAACTAATCTATCTATATAAGTACCTTAAAAAGCTATTAAATTATTTTTTTTAATTCTCTTAAACTTCTACGGTTTATAATATTTTAATTTATATTTGTTTGGAATTTATTACTGTTACAAGGTACCGCGGAAACAATAAAAAGTGTTAAATATATATTTCCATTGTATGGAAGTGAATATATATGTAATAAATAGGTAAGTTTTTTTTGTAAACATGAATTCCAATTTTATGCTTGGAGCATTTCATATAAGAATAAAATCTAATAATCTTAATAACACATGAAATATGAATAAAGTTAGAAAATATTTTAAAGTTAATATAATACATATGTTGAGAGATTTCTCCGTAGAAAACGCATTCTATGAATCATTAATAGTTTTAAATGAAAAGACAATCCTCCCTCTACCTTTTAACAGCAAGGAACAAATAGTCTCTATCACATAATAAATTTTTTAAAGTGTCATAAATTTGGCGGGTGATGCTATTCCATTTCCGCTAAAATCAAAAAATTGCCACTTGCTTTAAACCCTATTTTATCATGTTGATAAAATAAAATTATAGCCATTACAAATCAGTATTTATAGTTTGAAAACAGTTTCGTTCTTGGGAACAAAACTGAATTCAAAACATTGGTTTATTTTATTTAATAACGGCTATAATTTCTAATTATCAAGTAATATGGTTTTTTATTATTGATTAAATTCTTGGGAATATATATTTTTCTACAGTAACCAAATTTTTTTGTTTTTTCATAAAATAATTTATTTATCTTATAACTTCGCAATTAATTAAACAAAGTATGATGATACTTGTTTTCAATATTGTATTTTTTTACATACCTTTTAACAATTTTTAGATGAAAATAAGTACTAAAAATTATTTACTTTAGTACAATCTACTCTAGTTTCGAAATTTAAAATTATTCTTGTATGGACAAAAATTAATAAAATATTAAATTTAAGTATAAAATATTATGAATCTAAACCATATTTTTTATGAAATATAAAAATTGCTTTCAAATTCTTTCTCCGTAAACTTATTAAATTTTATTATAAGTAACATAAGCATTTATTTCTTAATTTAAAAAAAACCAAAACTACTTAGTTTTGGTCTTTTTAAAATTTTGCATATTTGGCTTCGGCATTTCCTTTTATAAAGTTATGAAATAAATAAAACAATGAAGAAACTTCCTTAATGTAATTTTTATTATACCATTTATTACCATGAATGTGTAATTGCTGATACATGTAGATACTTGCTATAAAAAATCATGAATTGAATTGATATGACTAAATATTCCACAAAATAGAGGCACCATGATCTTTATTTTCTAAAATAAAAATAAATTTCATGTTACTTATATGTTACCAGAAAATACATTTCTGCATGAACATAAGAAAATGTTAAAACTAAAACTGTCAAAAATTTCATTTTCTTCTTAAAACTTTATTTTTGGATAAAATATATTAAATATATTTATTTTCTAATAATCCATTCACTTTTAGCTTGACGAGTACAATAATTAATTTCCTCTTAAAAGACACTTTTATATTCATATATATTTTAAGCAAAAAATTAAATGTTATAAACCATGAATTCGAATAAAATAAGTTTTGTGATTTCAATGTATATCAACTGTTTAAATTGTAATTTTGAAAGTGAAAAAATTTAAAAAAGCGAACTCTACAAGAGCTTTTTCTTAAACCTTGAAAGTTGTTGAAAACATTTCCAGCAGGGGGAAATTTTTGGTAAAAATAGAAAAAATTTCATAAAAATTTCGCGGAAATAACATTGTCTTGAAAATTAATGAACTTCTTTAATAACTGTGGATAGATTGAAAATAATTCATAAAATTCTAAAGCACTAAGAACTTGCTAATGAACCCTTCAGAAGCAGGCATTCACCGCAAATTGATTATTCTATTGGCATTTTGGCTTTCAATTGGAAATAAGCATTTCCATATGAACCTATTTAAAAAAATTAAGTTGACTGTGTTAGTTTGAATTAATATAGTAATTATATTGATTCATTCTTGAAGTCAATATTTTTGTAAGACATTTTCATAACAAAAATTTTGCTTGCTTGCATAAATCCTTTTTTTATATCATTATATTAAACAAAAGATACATATCTGAAGTTTATATTACAAGTTTCATACTAAGAAAATATTTATGCATCGGTTTACTTTTTTTATTCTTTTTTATATTCCTTGAAAGTCCAAGAAATATATTTTCTTGTAGTATTCAGAATATATTTTCGCCTTATTTTCTTCTTGATTATTCATAACGGTTGAACATAATTCGCTAATAAATCAATTTTTATTTCAAAATTTTTCAAGTTTAATTTTCTAAAATTCCTAAACAATCAAAAAGAAATAGTTATCACCCTTTATTAATTTATTTTTATAGAAATTTCTAAGAACTAGTTACCACTTTTAAAATAGTTATTACATTTGTTGTGATTTTTTATTTGAAATTAACGTATAACAATAGTTGCTTTAAATTTTATTGTACTTAAAATATATAAATTAACATTAATATTTATATTTTTATTTCACTTTAAGAAGTATTCATTTATTTTATAAGTACTTTTTTAACATCTTTATATGATTTATGAAAAAGTGATAAATACAAAAAATATAATATTGTTTACAAAATTGAAACTTTGAGAAATGATATTCGTTTTTCAATGCGTATAAAAATTCTCTGACGCATGTTTATGTATTTGTGATGAAAATTTGACTAAATATAAATCCTACTTTAATTTATTTTGTATTGCATGCCACATTTCATATACTCGAAAATATCTAAGAGTTGAAGTATTATTTCTTCCTTTTGATTACTATGATCTTTGAAACATTTCACGAAATTTGAAGTGTTCTTTCCAGCAACACGCAGAACAAATATGCTTATTATATATGAAAATAAAAAATATATACATGAGGCTTAGATGGAGATCAGGGTAATCCTTCACCACAAAATCATATATATTTTTGTCACATTACAAAGAAAATATATCGTACCAATTTTTTTAAATTTAGAATAAAGATATTCAAGTAGTAGATCATACTTTTTTGCTCAAATCTTGGAGTTCTCTTTTCAGTAATGCACAGGGAAAATATGTTTATTATAAATGAAAATATAATAATATATACATGAGGTTTAGACTGAAATCACAGTAATCCTTCACCACAAAATATATTTAAATACATTTTCTTTGTTACATAATGAATAAAAGAAATTGTGGCATTTTTTTTTAAATTAAGATATTCAGTAGTTGAATATGCTTTTCTGTTTTCAAAAGGTTATATAGGTTTCACATTTTGGGATAATTATTTAACTATATTTTCTACTATTTTGCTGATACAAGTTTCGGTTATGAATTAAGAATTAATCAGATTACGAAAACTGAATATATATCATGTAAATTATACATTACAATACGAGTAAGGATATACTAATCCACCTTCTCTCTTTAAATAGATATTAAACATTAAAATGTAAATTTACTTATCTTAAATTAATAAACCGAAACTATGTCAATGTATACCCAAGAAGAAATGATATAAACAAAGAATAAGTCAACACTTTCTGTTTTACAGTTTTATTACTTATAAAATAATTTTAATTATAAATTTACGTTTAAATAGACAATTATATTTTTATTTCCCCCCAATTCTTTTTTGCAATTTTTAGAATACTTAATATATATATATATATATATATATATATATATATATATATATAAA